>PVIJ01007056.1:0-53488 GCA_004024925.1 Scalopus aquaticus | reverse complement strand
CAGATCCTTGTGTTTATTTACACATGCAAATTTGGATTCTGTTAGTTAAGGCAGATTATACATGAGTGTTTTTATGGAAAAGACAATCAGAGCTCTGTCATTTCTTCAAAATAATATTCAATAGTCATACAAACAATTCATAGTCTGACCCTAATAAGGCAAATAATAATAACATTTTTTCCATTCTACCTATTGACACCCAGGCTAGACATTGCTAATCAATCTGGACCTTCTCCTGCTCACGGACTTCACACCATCACTGCCATCACAATCCTCCAGGATCCATATCCAGATATGCTAGCATATGGTTCTACTAGTTCTAATCACTGAAACTACCTAAGGAAATTTTAAAAGATAAAGATACCTCCAGTCTAAGTAGTCTGATTACTTTAATCTGAGTCTTAAATGCTCAAGGTGATGATTCATATACAACTATCAAAATTTAGAACTCTCAGCATTTCTAAATTCTGTGGATCTGATCATACCCAAATTTTATCACACTGCTATATGTTTGCTCAAATCATCCTTACCTAAAATCCTAAATTCCAAGTATGCAATTCACATCCAATATATGAGAAATGAGATTTTGGTGCTACATATTTCATTACAGTGCAAAGGATAACTTAGTGAGAAAACAATTCCCTCTTTCTATTATTTTAAAGATATAGAAACATAAAAGAAAATAAAACACTCTGCTTGGTGTAATTATATCTTCAAAATTTTAAGACTTGTTATGTGTAGTTTTTAACAAAAAAATTAAAAAGAGCCTCAGCAATTAACATTGTCTACCTAGAATTCAACAGTATTATTGTTGATTATCAAAGTTAACTTCCAATTATGGCAAGTGATACTGGTTTTCATTCAAGGAAGTGAAAACAATTTTTAATAAATATTTAAATAAAACGTGTGTCTACTTAAATGAAAAATGATAAAAAGTGTGAAACATTGAATAACATAAATTTAGCTAACAAAAATTAGAGACAAAAGTGGAATTATATATCATGTTTATAAGTCAGAAGACTAACTGTAAAGAAGACAATCCTACCTAAAATTGATCTATAGATAAATGCAATCTCACTAAACATTTCACCAGGTAAAAATGCCAAACCCATTCTGAATTTCCCATGGAAATACTAAGGAAGCACTTAGAGTAGCTAAAACATTTTTGGAAAAGATTGAACTTGCAACAATTCTCAAGAATTTTTAAAAAGTCACGGTGATCAAAGCAGTGTAAAATTGGTAGAAGAAAATGAACTATTGTAACAGAATGGAGCATTTAGAAAGACTCACCACCCATAAACAGATTAGTTTATGACAACTAATCATAAACAAAGGTGCAATGACAATGCAGTGGAGGATAGATTTTTCCCAACAAATTTTGCTGAAATAACCAGACATTCGTATGCAAAAAGCAATAACTTTGATCCATACCTCATACAACTACAAAAATTGACTTGACATATATCATAGACCTAAAGGTAGTAAAACATAGAATACCTTTGTAACTTTGGCTTATGCACAGATTTCTAAGACATAACGTCAAAAATATGATCCATAAGAAAAATAAGTTGATATACTGTACTTCATCAAAATTAAATATTTCCCTTCTTTAAAAGATGGTGAGAGAAAATTAAAAGTCATAAAGTTGAAGAGGAGAAAACAGTTGTAATCTGTGTATCTGATAAAGCACTTTCATACATAATAAACAATTTTCAAAATTCATTAAGAAAAAATAATCATTTCTTTTGTAATGAGCAAAAGATTTAAACAAATATCACCAGCTAAATTACATGAAATTATAAAAACAAGATGCTGAACAGCGCTAGTCACTAGGGAAATGCAAATAAAGTACCATGTATTACCATTACACATCTATTAAGAATGAGTAAAGTTTAAAAGGTTGACTTGATCAAGTATTGGCAAAAATGTGGAGCAGCATGGACCCTCATTCACTGCTGACAGAAATGTAAAGTAGTATAACTACTCTGGAAAACAGCTGATAGTTTCTTAAAAAATTAAACATACACACACCTACCCTATGACCAGCCATTTCACCTAAGTGTAAACCCGAAAGAAACAAAGTAAACGTGCATACAAAGACAAATGCCATAGCAGCTTCTCTATAGCAGCAAACTGAAAAAAACCCAAATGTCCATCAATAGTTGGTTGGGGCCTCCTTGGTGGTGCAGGGGTTAAGTCTCAGCACTATGAAGCTTCCACAGCCACTGCATCAGGACTGGCCAGGGAGCTTCCCACATGGAGCAACAGACCTCTCCTGTCTCCCCTGCTGCTCCCTTCAGCCATGTACTTCAGTGGATCCACCTGTTCTGCTTCCCACTCTATCTCTGGTGAACCCTCCATCCCTCCAACACTTCTGGCCTACACTCCAGCTCTTGGATGCATAAATAAATAAATCTTTTTAAAAATTAGTTGGTAAAGCCATATAATGGAATACTGTTCAGCCACAAATGAAAGTATATGGAAACATGCTACAACATGAATGAATTTAAAAACATCCTGAGAACTAAAAGTGAGCATATACTATATGATGCAATTTACATAAAATCCTAGAAATCTATAGTGGTTCTACAAATAGATTATAGGAAGACAGTGCAAGATGGGTAAGATCAAGGGATCAAAGAAAGAATAAAAAGAAAAATTTTAGTGATAAGGTAATTATTCAAATGCAGTGATGACTTTATGTATACATACACGTAAACTTATCAAATTGTGTACAATAAATACATGCAGACTATTGTATACCAATTATACTCTGATAAGATTTAAATAAGCCACTTGTCACTTCTGAAGAGGAAGGTAAAAATACCATATGTCATTTTGAGCAAAGATAATCCTAAATTTAGCACCCAAAGCTGGAGCACTTGTGTATCTTAGAAACACTTGTCTGTCTTCTCAAAGCCATAGCAGAGCCTGAATCTCGTCTCTTCTCTTCTCATATAGTACTATGAGTTCTCCCTTTTTCAAATTATGTATAATTTTTTCCCTTTGTACTCCATCGAACAGTAATATAACTGAGTACTATAACTGCTCTAATCACTGAGATGTTAACAGCTGCAATTTAGCAGTGGCAAGAGTTTCACCAAATGAAGAAGTTATGAGAAAGAAGAAACATGTTTTCAATTAAACTGTGTACATGTATTACAAATATGTCACTTACAAATTCATTCTAAATAAAATTTTTTTAAAAAGTCATAGAAATGGGATATGTAAAAGCAGGCAATTGGAAAGGAAGGAAAGTACAAATAAATAGAATTTTGCCCAAGCTCAAAAACACCTATGCACTGTCTCTTTTTATTGATATTATTCATTTCCACTCCAATGCCCCAACTACCCTAAATTCTTATAGTCAACTGCCACTTTTTTGTTGGTTCACTCTAACAGGCACACAGCAGAAGGGTGGAAGTGGGAATCAGCAACTGTCAACACAGCCCTTCCTCTAATAATAACTAAGCTATTAGATCTTGGCCAAGACATTACCTCTCAGCTTCACCTTTGCCACTGACAACAGAAAACATCTCCAAAGATATTTCCCAGCCCGTGGTTCATTTCATATGCCAAGTCTGATCTGAAGTTATTTTTCATTAATTTTCTTGATTTCAAAATTACTGCATTGCTATCCCCCAGCCCAAGAATCTCTTCTGCTGACAGAATATCTTGGGCTAACCTACTGGTAAAGGAAATTTCAAGTACACAGCTTAGCTTGGTGGGTGAGATGGTTTTGGCAAGAGGACTGGAGATCTGTCTGGAAAGACTAAACTGCCTATTCTTTTATGCATAAATATATACAATTCATCCCATAGTTTCAGAATACATGTGAGCACACCTTACATGGCTCATCTACTCCAAGCTTTCCCAAAGCCATACTGTATTATGCTAACATCATGTTTCGTTAATTTTGAAGGGAATTTGAATGGCACTTCTCATTTCCTGAGGTATTTCAAAAGGCAATTGGGCATTATCATGACTGAAATATCACAGTCTTCAGGCTGACATAAATTTCAGTCCTTGGACTGCGGTTTATCAAAGGGTAGGTACCCCAGGTCTGGGAAGAAACAGGTCTCCTCTTGGACACAATCCTTACTGGAGTATTGTTGAATAAAGGATGGACATGTTTGGGAACATATTTAATTGGTCAAGAAATGTCACTCCACCAAAACCAGTATCTACCAGCAGATGCACCCTTCTGAGGACATTCTGCAACTGGGGAGAGAAAGGTCATTGTACCAGAGCTGGACTAACCCCAGCTTTGAGCATCTTTAGAAAGTGGACATCTTGGAGGACATCACCTCTGATCTCTTGCTCTGTTGTGGCAGAGCCAGTTGGTGAAAATACACACTGTTCTACCATCAAGGGGACACAAATTGTGAAGAGAGTACAACCTATTCTGCTTTGTTGCTCTATGAACTCTTTTCACACCAGTTGAACATGCTTACCTGGAAACTAGTAAAGACAGGGAATGGAGAAGTAACTATTTTTTACAATATGCGATTATAAATGCCCAGTACATAGTAAACACTCAATACAATTTTGTAATAAAGAACAGATGCCATGGTACTTACTTGTAAGTTCTATTAACAAGGACTAATATCACATTACTTTTCCTTTGTATACTGAAATTTTTGAGAAGCAATTTCCAGTGCACTAAAAATTAATCTTTTCCGGTTTACTTCTGTGATGTTTACATAAGCTTAGAGTATGATTTATTTTACAGTCTGGCTTAGTGTTTACTTTGTTTTCTTTACTTTTTTAACTAATTATTAAATAAACTATTTTTTTCTTAAAGGAAAAGTCTTATGAAACTCTACAGCTACATTTCTCATGCCTGTGTAACTGTATTCCAGTATTTTTCAAAATGTTTAGATCTCAGAACACATAGTTGCTTACTAAGGTGATCGATTAATATGCTAGTGTTTTTCCTTCTAATCTTTTTTCTACACACCAAAAGTTTATGCTAATATTGTATATTAACGATTTTAACATATTTTTACGCAAACATATCCCATTTTAACAGCTTTTTCAAACATCAGTTGTAATCGGTTTTAATTTCCCATTATTTAGTCATGTAATAATTTCTTAATTTTTTAGTTTAGAACATTTATAATGTTTCATTTTCTCTTGGCTCCATATAAGAGAGCGATGAGTATGTGGGCATAAAATGTTTTCTCTATTTCAAATTAATTCTTCAGAATAAATTATTATAAATAAATGTACTGAATATGAGTATTATTAATGGTTTTGACTTATGTTACTCACTTTTTTCCTGAAGCAGTCGTAGGAATTTGAATTCTAATGTTTACTTCAGTTCATTATCATCCTACGTATTCTTTTTTCTTGTAAGTGGCCGGATTTCTTACTAGGAAATTGGTGCCTCTTTCTCCTAAAATAACAGTGACAACCCAGACTTCCATTAGGAAAATAATTCTACAAGGTTTCAGTTCATAGAAATATGATCACCATTTTTCAAATCTCTGGTTGAATGTGGCTGGGGGGGAGGAAATCAAGCAAAACTTCGCAAAAGCTCCAATCATTGCAATATATACCCTAATGGTTGCTTGACTAAATTACACTGCTTTTGTGAACTTACCAATTTAAACAATTCTTTATAAAGGACAGCTGTTGACTTAAAGACTATAACAAGAAACCTTGGTGCCACTGTGGTTAATTGCGTAAGAACATGTTCAAAAGAAATAAAGCTCTTTATTTAGTTTACTCTAATGGATCTAAGTCTACCGTGCAAATAGGGCTCAGAACTTATGAAACTATTGTTTTTTAACTCACAGGATATTTAAAGTAAATTGATGTTAAGAGATTGAGATAAGCTTTGTGATTTGTCTTACCCTGACGATATCCACCCTTAATATATTAATGTGTGTGAAAACATTTCCTTGAAATTCAGTCTTTAAACAGACAGCGACCACTTTCAATCAGGAAGTGAAAGCCTTTTATGAAGTGTTAAAGATCATAACAGAATGAAAAGCACATATTCAGTACTAAGCCATTTTAGTAAAGTTTAATTAAAAATTGTATCTTAGGTAAGTTAATTGCAAAGAAAAACAATAGCCATTAATCAGCAAATTTCCCTCCTAAACTTGATCATCTTAAAGGGTCATTTACATATAAAGGACATCCACATCTTTTCCTCATTACAGCTACCTTTTAAGAGCTGGTTATTATGTATCATGCACTTTACTGGGGTTTTATATATATGATGTGATGTAATCCTCATAATCACCTTATTGATGCCAAGTATGTTATCCTAATTTTACAAATGCAAAAAAAAAAAGAGTTTCAAAGAGAGTAAGTCTGCGAAGTAGCCTAATACTTAGATTCCTAGCACTCAGTCTTCTCAGAAGTCAGGCTAACTCCCACTACAGGTCAGAATCACAAAGTAACCTATTAAGCAGAGCTAGTCATGATAAACTTACTCAGAACAGGTGCTCATTGGTCGATTCCTTACAACCTTTAAAAATGCATATGCTGTTTTAGCTAACAAAAGTCTGATAAAAAAAAAAGATGTAAAGCAAAGACGGAGAAAAAATCAAAATTCCATATTATACATGTTCATTTTTAATAAAGTTTAATGGTGGAATTTTGGGTTTTTTTTTCCTGTTTCATTTCTACATCACTTCATGTAAATAATAGAAAGGTAGAAATTAAAGGGAACATTTTTGTTGTGATTAATTTAGTGCACTAAAAATCTGAAACGTTTTCCTTTTACTCCTTTCAAGAAATGACATCCAATTCAAATATCTTTTCTTCTCAAAGATAACTGTTGTGAAACCTGCCATTTAGCATTAGCGGAAAAAGGGCATTCATTTACAAGAGAAACAAAATAGATAACTTTAAAAAAACATATATACATATATTTTAATTGTTAGTTCCTAATATATGCCATTGACTGAACACAAACAAGATGTAATCAATTCCTAAAAAAATCCTAATATCCCTATTTTTATGAACCTAGAACCTAGAAAGTAATCTTCTATTATTGTTATCAAAAATGATGAAATTAACTTTAAAAGATGTTACACTATTCTGCCTCTTTCTCTTTTATCCAGTGCTGTGCCAGAGTCTGTCTTCTGGAGCTTTCATTAGACATGTCCCAATTAAAAAGCTATGTGAGCAAAAGAAAAAAAAAGGCTTCCATTCACAAGGATTCTAAATAAGAGGTAAATTTGGGAAATCAGTTCCTCCCTGGCTCCTAGCCATTCACATCTTTTGGTTTTGAAATCATTTCTTTGTGAGCATAAGGAGGTTGTTATGAGGTGTTGTCAGGCCTCTGACAGGGTTATTGTATGTGGAAGAAGGTGGTAGTTTTTGATCAGTGTCTTCAAAGTCAAAGCTTGGAAAATAATAGCTGCACATCAAAACCCAAGGCCATAGTACAGTTAACATTAGACTCTTTCAGGTGGCCCCAGGGAATAACTTAATTCTCATGTTAAGCTTTACTATAATTAACCATTTATAATGGTGTCGTAAGATTTATGTGAAGACCTATTTAAGATTCATTATCAAATGAGGTTTAGGAAAACCATTACAAGAAAATAAAGAAAGCTATCTATTGATGTCCTCCTCACATGTTACCTGAATCCAAGATTGACTGCATTTCTGTTAAAACACCTTTTATTGACCAAAAGTCCATGTTTAATTTTTTAGGTCATTTATGCAATTACTTTGTGATATCCTGCCTCATAGGTAAAGTTACTGACCTTAAACTTTTTATTGTGACTTTTCTATATTCTTATTACTTTTCCAAAAAGACTTAGTCACAATTGTTTAAAAATAAGGCTGCTTTTTTTCTTCTAGAACACAGAGCTATTGGTAACATCCAAGAAGAAAAAGGCATCACATTGATATACCCATGGCAAAAACAAAACACTATATATATGTGTGTATATATATATAATATGATTATATAGCATATACATGATTTCCTAAATAAACTATAGAGTCACAGATGGAAAATACACAGTAAAGAAGTCAAAAATATCAATAGTTAAGAGTGAAATGTGCCATATGTTTCTCTAACACTGACGCACAATGGGGTGCATTAAGAAACTCATTACATCAATGGAAATAGCAGCTGGGCTCTATCAAGATATCTATTCACCTCACTTCTGAAATAGAAAAACAGAAAAATAGTGGACACATTCCATTTCTCCTCAGGTTGGAACTGATTTTGTTAACATGGGATCAGTGCAATGCAAACTGCTAATGTATCTTTCCTCTCAGCATCTTATTTGATAAACTTCATTTTGATAACCTTTGTTTATTCTTCACAGTGAAGGCCAAGATGTCTATATCTCCTTACTTTTTCAACTTATCCTAATAAAAAATTAAATATTTGTCAAAGCACCTAAATAGCACACACAGTAGAAGAAAGGGAAAACTGACTCTGACGTAAGACTTAAGTAGTAAAGAACGTCTTAATATGTCTGCTTTGAATTCATGGACTTCAAAATGAAGTAAATGTCATAATATATAAATTGTTCCCTCTAAAGTTTTTTGTGATTTGGGGAAAAGCTTAGTTCTCCAGGCACTGGGTTTCTCTTCTATAAAATATAGTTCTATGCCTTTTGTTCTGTCAGTCACGTTAAGAATCTGCTGAAAGCTATGAGAATTTGAATATGTGCACATATGATCCAACTATATGTTCTTTATACAAATCTCATTTGCATAACAGTCAAGCTGTTAGAATGAGGGCATAAAGAATTCCTAAAGTCCCTACTTAGTGTAAAATCCTATAGTTCTATGCTAATATAAATACAAAATTTCCTGATTCATTAAGCACACATGCATAACTGAGATTATGTAATCTTAATTTTACAATGTGTCCTTAGCACTGAATAGTCTTCTCTAGTAAGATATTATAATTCAAAATATCAAGATCTATGTTTTAAGAAAAACTACAGTTTGAAACAGAATGTGAAAATAAGCCCTAAAAAATAGCACCTCCAACTATGTTGGTTCAATAACAATAGCTCATATTCTTGGATTTATTTTCTTCTTACATCATCCTCAGATTCTCCCTTTTTTGATAAATATTTAACAGCTAAGGTGACAAAACAAATATGGTTTCTCCACTTTATAATCAGCAAGTGTTAAACACCTCAGAGAACTTTCAAGCATTTATGCATCAATAGTAAATTCAGAAGCACTTAAACTCTAAAGACAAAATTCACATTATTATGAATAATGGCTTCTATCATCTGAAATCCTAAAATGGATAGAGTGAGGTTCTGCAGTCCTTGAAAATTCCAAGTTTCTCAAGGGTTCTGTCTTATTGTTTTCACTTTTACTGTAGCTTTAGAACTTAAAAAAAAAAAAAGTAGAGCGGTATAAAAGTTTTTAGACACTAGTTACTCTGAAATTACTTTAAAAATGTGTAATTTTAAAGAAACATGTCGAATTTCATTTTAGTTAAGAGAGCTTTCTGCCCTATTCAAATACCTGCTCTTTTCTTAGAAGAAATGGAATGTCAACATTCATTATTCAGATAAAAAGATGCCTTTGTATTACTACTTGAAATTGTCAGATTCTCAACCAAGCTATGGACATCTGAGGTTGGATTTGGTGTGGAAAGCAAGAGGAGACATATTGATGGGGAAAGTGGGTATTCCCTATCTTTGCTGTATCTTTAGTCTCTTACTTTTGAGACTAAAAGTCTCACCTTAGTTACAAGCCACCAACATGTCCTAGTACCTGCTATCTTGCAAAGTCCTCCTTCAACCGTCTTAACATAATATTTCTACTTACTTCTCTCTTCACAGCCAAATATCTGAAAGACTTGTCTACATACTCCATTTTCTCAGCTAGTATTAAGTACCCCAGCACATCAAATAGCCTCTATTCCCTCTGTCCACCAACACACATTTGGGAAGGTTGCCAATGACCTCCATGCTGCCAAATCAAAGGATACTTTCAGTCTTCACTGCTTCCCCTCTCAGCAGTATTCGAGTGTTAAGTGTACTTAACATTCTCTTCCCTTAACTTCCATGACACCTTAAGCTTATATTTTTCTCTTACTTCCATACTCCTTTTCAATCTAAGTACACTACTAATCACTTTAAATGTCAGTGGTCTAATATCAGAAAAACGAGATTGTTAATGTTTTCTATACAAGTCCCATTTTAAACTTGTAATAGAACTTAACAAATTGATTTTTCAAAAAAAATTGAACAAATTGCAAGCATCTGTTAATAAGTCTTAAATGTCAAAAAATAACCATTCACTTTAAATATAGACATATAGATCAAAAGTAAAGGAATGAAGATAGACCACTACACTAACATCAGTCAAGAGAAAGCTGGAGTAGCTGCAATATTCAGTACTTTCATGCTGAATATTCCTTTAATGCTAATATAACTGCTTTCAGTACTTTAAGAGACTACTCAAGCTCTTGCTTCCCTGATGGATCAGATTTACCCTTCCTCTTAATATGAAGCAGACAAAAATATATAAAACAATGGCTTTTAGACACAGTAGGAAGAAACATCCAGAAAATAATAAAGTCATTTAGAGAGTGTCCATTTCAATCAAGAAAACAACTATTTGAAAATGGAGTATATATTCATAAGTTTCAAAATTCAAAGAAGTCAAATTGACTGAAATGTGTTCATTGATTTTTTTTTTTTGCTTAAAAAGTCATTTTTCTTAGGAAAAAAAGGCATTTTTGAAAACTCAGGCAAAACCACAAGCTTATTTTTCACTCGTAGTTTTAATCCTGACAGTATATGTTCCTGTATCATCAGGCCAAATAAAAGAAAAGGAAGAGAAAAGAGATTAATCATTTGTTGGAATGTTCTGGAAGCATCACACAAAATGTAAATTAGTACCTCAGCAATGTGGTAACATCACATTTTTTTCTATCAGACGTTTCCATCAGAAATCCAGAAGTAGCTAAATAGCTCTAATCTGTAGTCACATAATTTCACAATGACAGTAGAGAAATAGTATTATAGACTATTTTTTTGTAATTGGAACAAGTTATGACACTTCTAAGGATCTTCTCTATTTCTTGTTTAAATTATTTGCGATGTCAAACACAGGCCCTAATACATATTATGTGCTCACTGAATGACTGTGGAGTAAATGAATGAATATGTGCATCAAAGAAAAAATAGATGTCATGAATATTAAAATATTCACTACAAAATTCAACTATTTATTTATTGGAATCTGCAGATAAATTGTTTTCTTCATATTTAATTATGTTTTAAAACATTCTTGTGAATTGGCAATTTGGATTCAAACAAACTGATAAAAAATACACGAGCATTTCAAAAAATACACTAGTGTCTCTTTATTAAAATGCCCATGTCCCTTATAATAGAGCATTCACAAAAGATAATTTATCCTGTATTCTCTAATGGAGTAATGTGACACTTCATTACCTTTGGATTTCATTATGCATATGACTCTGGGTTTGTGATACCCATCTCTCCCATAGACTTCAGAGTACATGTCTCCTAGACAAAAATGAAGATTAGAATGATTTGACAAATTTATTGATGCTACCAATAAACTGGGGTATCTCACAAATTCACCTCACAACAGAATGTTAAGAGCTGCTTAAAATTAAACAATAGTATGTTGAAGTCCATGAAAGGAATTTAAAATAATATGCTATTCACTATGGAAAGTGAGAATGGCCGTAAACATAGGCAGAAAGAATTGTCAATGACTTCTTGCTTTGTCTTATAACTAGCTAGTGTTATTACCGCAGCAGTAATACTTGATCCATTAACTAATATAATACTTAGTAATAGTATTATCAATATTAGTAATCAACATAGCAATAATATGCACCTTAGATATGTAGTTTGAAGTTTTATGGTCCCATCTTAATCAATTGAGTTTGGTCCCTATGTCCATCATTACAGTGTTTGTGAAAATTAAATAATATATGCTTAACACTTTGGATAAAATACTTTTCCACTATACTACCTCAATGCAAAAAAAAAAATGGTTTCTATACTTGGTGACTGAATTCTTGAAGGGATATTCCCCCAATATTATAATGTAGAACTTATTTCTTTTGATTCTTCCAGATTAAGAACTGGCATATAATCTGTTTTGCAGGAACTTCTATGAGTTAATGTTTATTTCATCAACCCACAATCTATTTTATGCCTAAAGTGACAAATTTCTTCATAAATTTCCACAAAACACTCTAGAGGTCTTTTCTGCAAGCCAGCTATCTTTTTATTCTATTAGTTTTTATACTCATTTCCATCATTTTCCCTCAGAAAACTGATCATAATTGAATTAAAGAAATTTAGGAACCAAAGAGAACCAAATCGCAATCAAGTCTGAAAAAAAAGCTGGATGGGAACAGTAGGAAATACTTCAAGTTGTATCTAATTCTAATTCTAAAGAATAAAACTAGGGTGATTAATTTTTCATGATCAGAAAACTTTTTGAAAATAGAACCTATGATTTATAGTTGCCTGTTAGTTTTGTCTTTTTTTTTTCCTAATCTCTGACTTGGTTCCCCTATATTCCTCCTACAAGTGAAACTGTGATATTTTTCCTTTTCCTTCTGACTTATTTCAGTGAGCATAATCCCTTTCAGCTCCATCCATGTTGTTGCAAATGGCATGAGTTTATCTTTTTTTATTTCTGAGTAATATTCCATTGTGTATATATACCTCTACAGTTGGATTGTAAGCAAATGTTAAAACTTCAGTTTCAAATATAACACACTTGAAATTTGCACTATTACTTTGTTTTGTACTTAGTCTTCTCATAGGAAAGTAAGTTTGCACAGATGCCTGCACATTGACAAATGTATCCCCTCCCATGCTTATTCATCAACTCATAATACATTTGTGTTTGTACACATATGAACAGTTCTTCAAAGTGCGTATAATCATGGTTTTACAGATAAGGAAATCAGACCTCAGAAGACTGGTGTTTGATGTAATACCAAACAGATAATTTCCATTGCAAACAGCATCCCCTCCCCACAAAAAAAAAAAAAACTTAGGAAAATTGTTCTCTGAATATATACCACAATATATATTTGGGCCTCCCTGGTGGCGCAAGGGGTTAAGTCTCAGCACTGTGAAGCTATTGCAGCCACTGCAGCATGAGTTCGATCCCTGGCCAGGGAGATTCCCACATGGCGCAGCAGACCTCTCCTATCTCCTATCTTGTCTGCTGCTCCCCTCAGCAGTGTATTTCAGTAGATATGCTCACCCCACCCCACCCCCATACCTCTGGCCTACACCCCAGCTCTTGTATGCATAAATAAATAAATAAATCTTTAAAAAGAATGTGTACACCTTTGCCTAACTGTCATAGTACTCCTCCAAATAGTGCTTATAAATGATAGGGAATATAAAATATGTTCTCTCAGTTGTGGTTCACTAGCTCTGACCCAATTTTTCTCTCTGGACATCTTTCAAAATCAGTAAGTTTCAGATTCACGACACTGTCTTGGGCAGCCACGTTGTTGTTTTAAGCCATTACCTCTACATCTGCACATCAATTGCTCCCTACATTCGACTGAATTCTGTGCTTCCTCACCCTCATCTGTTCCTCCTCCCACCCCCTTCCATTGCAACCTCACCTTTTCACTAAGTGACAGACTGACAGACATGGCTAAGTGTATCTTGTTTAAACATCTGCTTTATTACTGTTGAGTGACTGCCCTATGCGTAGGCAGGGTATTTCTTATCTTTCACTCAGGAATTCAGATGGTCTGATTAGAAAGTTGAACTGCTTAGAGGACCCTGACAGATGCCTCAAACTTTCTTTTGAGACCACCATGACTGCTTAGGCATTCCACTCAGACAATTTTTAGTAGTGGGACAACTGTCTGTTTAGGTACCTAGCTACATCAACCATGCATTTAGCTGAGGAATCCCACTTCCACACCCAAGGATTAGTTTTCTCCTAGGAAATAATAGGAGAAAGAACCATTTATTCTGTAAATGTTATGAGTATGTGAAGGGTCAGTTGCTGTAATTGTATAAAGGAGTGACTGCTGAGAATGACTATTAGTAGAACTGAAATAAAATTCAGAGAAACCCAAAGACAGAAAAAAAAGAAACAAAGTCCAAAACATTAAGTACATAAAACAGAGACTATAAGGAAGAATGAGTTTTGTTTTATGAAACTCCAATAGATTTTTTTTAATGTACAACTATTTTAAAATTTTCTTAAGAAAATAATTTAAAACGATATTTTGGTTCAAGTGTGAGAGATAATAATTTTTAATTCAGTGGTACAAGTGAATATAACTATAGACTTCATTAAATGTATGATTGTACTCTAGTAAGAATCTTTCAAAAAAATATTCTGATTTCACGTGAAGAGTTATAAAGTACAAAAAATTAAATATATCAGAGCTCTAGAATATTATGTCAAAAAACTGAAACTCAGAAGAAAGAGTGACAGGAAATGTTAATAAGAAACAAGACAAAAAAAAAAGAGTAAGTAGTGACCTTTCCAATTATTTTAGAGGATGACCTTCACCACTCACTAGTCACCACTGGCTTCTTTCTACATTTCCACTGTGTTTAGCTAATGGAACTTGATAGAGTCTATCTTCTCCCCCAGTGACATTCTTCCTCTAGATCTTTCCTCCTGGTTTCCTCCAGATCTAGTTGTTTTCTCACATGAAGCTGCATCATGAACAGTGTAGCTAAAATGTCACCTTGGAGAGGTTTCCCTAAACTTGTAAATAGCTACCCAGCCACTCTCTATCACGTGAAACCTCTTTATCTTTCCCTGTTGCACACTGTCCTTCTGTTTCTTATTTTTAATCTGTTTCAAGACATCTCTCTCTCATTCAACACCATGTTTTTAGTATTTAGCATATAACAGATGCTCAATTAAGAGAATCAAAAACAACAGTAAGGAATCAAATAAAGATGAAAGTATTTTTTTTTTTATTAATGATGGGACAATTGCTCCCAAAACACAAAGCCCCCTCTTAGACCTACATTGGTGAATGTACTTCTTTGGTGAATTCATCCTTACTTCTTGAATTGAAAAAAATGGGTTTATAAGACAAGTATGATCTGGCTTATTTTTTTCAGCTTCTGCTAGAGATTGCGGACAATGGTGCTCCTCTAACACATAAAAGCCCTGATTTAGAAGACTGTTAATACAGTCGGTTGAAACAGAAGTATCTGTCTCAACTAAGTAAAACTAGATGGAATAAAGACAGAGAAAAGCAGTAAACCTCCCGTTCCACAATGCTGGACTAATTCTGTCTCCAGAATACACTGACTAATAGATACCAGAGTCTTTCCAATTTAACTATAACAGTAATTCATATTTCTAAGGATACTAGAAGATTAAATGAGTGGATAGATAATTTGAAAGTATTCATTCCAGTACTTCTACCTGTGGGGACTGCGTCAGAAATTACCTTTCCTCAATGCAAATGTGAAGACATAGAATAAAACTCTCCTTTACTGATCACTGGCACATAGTATATTCTCCAAGAACAGTTGATGACTATTTTATTGAAAATTAGAAACAAAATCTAGGAGAGTTAAGGAAAGGAATCAAAGATTGAATATAAAAAATATCTGTTCCCATATTGTAAAAACAAGGGAATACAAGGAAACAGAGGTAAAAAAAAAGAAATTGTTACATATTTCATATCCATAGAGAGTAAATCAAAGTGTCTGACAATTCCTTTCATGCATATAAAGAATTGTGAGCTTCTTGAAGAGAAAGATCAGTTATTTCATCTTTTGAACACCAGTCCTTTCCTTCTCCAATTTCTGAAACATTACAAAACTTCAATAAATAACTGTTGAATTGGACTGATTTGAGATGATGATGATTGAAAACACAGGCTTGGGACCTACTGAGTTTCTTCAGAGAACTAGAAAATAGATGTTATAATCTGTACCACTTTGGGAGACATTTTTGCAAAGTAGAAAATTCAATGAAGTATATATAGAAACATTCTCCAACAAGTTAGGCTTATCACAAGCACAATCAATTGCTTATTTATTGCTTCCTATAGGAATATGAAGCTGAAACATCATTGGAAGTAAGTATACACAGATCTAGCTCTCCTAACTCAAGATAGCTTGTAAAAAATGTGTAATACATCCATCCTGGAGACCAGGAAGGAAAAACCCCGAGCCCCAAAGCCTCCCCAGACTCCAGGAAATAAGATTTGTTGAAGAGCCACATCTATGCTTAATATTCTATGCTTCTTCCAGCTAGAATGTGCTTTTCATTTTGATTGCATGTCTTGAGTCGGGTTTTGACTATGAGATATTCAAGGTGTGGCACTGTCTGTGCTTCTTGTACTTTGGAATCTCTTCCAGTTGTTGGTCTTACTTCCATTGAATGTATGAGTCATGTCCTAACCATGAGGCAATTACTTAGGAAATGGAAACAAATACCTGTGTTTATATTAGAACACATGAAAAGAAAAAGCAGTGGCATCTTCCTGATATTTTGTCAGGCTTATTAAAGTATAAAAGTATATCAAAGCATCTGAACTCTTTTTTGATATATATTAATAAGTCGTAAACTTTTTAAGGTTAAAGACCAAGTAAAAAACACCTTTTGTTAGAATTTAAGTCAGGAAGTTATAAGTCAATAATAATGTCAGTGAGTTCCCAACATTTATCATCATAACTGCCACCACCAGAATACATATAGAATATTTTAATCATCTCAAAAATTCCCTTTATGGCTTTCTTTGCATAGTTTCCATAGTTCAAAATTTATTTATTTCTCATGTTTGCCCAATTTCTCCTATAGTAGTTTTTGAAAATATATTCCTTTCTCCATTGTGTTAGTTATCTTAGCTCCTTTGATAAAAATCAATTGATTCTAGATGTATGGATTTATTTACGGACTCTTTATTCTGTTGAGTTATGTTTATCTTTACATCATACCATCCTCCCTTAATCATGTACTTTTATTATAAAACCCCAAAGCAAGTAGTGATAATTTTCTAAACTTGATCTTCTTTAGTAAAAGTGTTTCAACTATTAATATTCCTTGTTTTTCAAATACATTTTGTAAATAGTTTGTCAATTTTTATTTTTTTTAAAACTGCTGGAATTTTGATTGGATTTTCATTTAATCTATAGATCATATTGGAGAGAGTGAACTTCTTAAAATATTAATTCTTGAATTCATAGTTATAGTATATTTTTCCATGTATATCTTAATTTTATAGTTTTCAGCACATATGTGCTACAAATATTTGGTAAGGTTTATCCCTAAGAAGTTCAAAGTTCTTGAAGTTCTTTTAGACAATATATTTACACTTCAGTTTGCACATTTGTTACCACCATATAAAGTATAATTAATTTTTGTATTGAGTTTGTATCCCATTGTCTTCTAATTTTATGCATTAGTTCTCATAATTTCTGTATATTCTTTGAGACTTTCTATATAGAAAGTTATGAGATCTTAAAATACTGATGTTATCTCTTCTTCTTCAAATCTCTGTGCCTTTTGTTTGTTATAGTATGTATGTATGCACACAGGTATGTATATATGAAGCATTCATACGTATACATACACACATATGTATACATAAGTGTTTTAGTTGGTTAAGTAGAAGTGATGACAACAAACATCCTTACTTTCATCCCATCCTTGGAGGTTGAAAACTGCTTCAACCATCATCATCAGATCTGTTACCTATAGGTTTTTATAAGCGCACTTAATCAGTTTTAGGAATTTTCCCTTGTTGACATCTTTTTTATGAATATGTCTTGATGTTTTTCAAATGCTTTTTTAATCTATTAAAATATATTTTTTTTAATTTTTTAGCTAATTGATGTTGTGAGTTGCATTAATTGATTTTAAAACGTTGGACCAATCTTATATTCCAGACATAAGTCCCACCTGGAAATGACTTATTTATTTTATATATTACTATATTTGATTTGATATTTTGTTAAAATATTTCATGAGTGTAGGGCCTCCCTGGTGGCGCAGCGGTTGAGCGCTGCACTGTGGAGCTGTCCGGCAGCTTGCGACCTGAGTTCGATGCTCAGCAGGGGAGAATCCCAAAGGGTGCGGCAGACCTCTCCTGTCTCGCCTGCTGCTCCCCTCAGCAATGTGTTTCTGATCTGCCTGTACTGCTCCCCACTGTCTCTGGTGAACCCTCTCGCCATCCCACGCCTCTGGGCTGTACCCCAGCTTGTATGTATAAATAAACAAATCTTTAAAAATATATATATTTCATGACTGTATTAATGAGAAATACTGATTTTTTCTTATATTATCACTTTCTGGTTTTCATATGAATTTGAAAGTAGTCTCTACTTTTCTAATTTCTTACATAGGATAAGTATTAGTACTTTCTGAAATGTTTCACATAATGCAACAAGAAAGTCATTTTGGATCAGAAAGTTTTTTTTGTAGGAGGGAGAGCCATCAACAAATTTAATTAACAGCAATAGTTCAAGTTATCAGTTTCTTCTTGAATGAACTTTAATAGTCTGTGTCATTTAAATAATTTGTTCATTTCATCTGCATTTTGGATTTATGAGCATTGTTATTTATATTACCTTATTATTCCTTTGTGCCTAACAGATTGGTAGTAGTTTCCTCTTTCATTCTGATATTATTAATGTGTCTTTTCGTGTTTTCTTGATCTGACTGCTCTCACCAAACTCCTTGATATCTAATTTACTATATTTTTAAATGTTTGTTTCAATTGTTAACTATATGCCTATTTAAAATTATAAGTTGCCTTATATTTTACTTGGTTTTATATAAGTTTATCTTCTCCACTAGACTATCAGTTTCCTAGATCAATGCTTATGCTTAGAAAAATGTTTCTTATATAGTTAGTATTTCCTAAGAGACGAGAGAATTTTGTTTTAAAACCTTCTGTTATTGTAATATATTTTGTTTGTTCCTCAAATAATATTTTCAACTTCTAAGAGGTTCTTTGGACTAAAAGAATCTTCATCAAACATTTTGGCTTGAAAATGTGCTTCATCTTCAAATTTTCCCCTTCCTTAGAGTTTAGCCAGCATATTATTTATCAACACTCAATTTTGTTTTGGGTAGTAACTTTGCCTAGGTGTTGTAACCTTACATGAATCTTCCACATATAAGCATCAGTCTGGTCATACAGAGAACATGGACTATCTTGACAATATAAATGGGACATCTAGATTCTAGACCTTTTTAAATACAGTTATCTAAAACAAGTCACACTCCTTAAAATATATGAACATCATTTTATCTAGAAAAAGGGATTTTGATGATATGATCAAGATTAAAGACATTGAGATGGGAAGATTACCCTGGATTATCTAGTTATATCCAGTATAATCAGCTGAGTCCCTAAAAATAGATAGAAAAAGGAGGGTAGAAGAATAATTAAAATTGCTGCAATAAAAAGACCTCAACTCACCATTGCTAACTTAAAGTTGAAAAAAGGAACCATAAGACAAAGAAACTGGAAATGGCCCTCAGTTTACAGCCTGCAAGAAAAAAAGGACCTTAATCCTATAAACCCAAGGAACTGAATTCTGTCAACAGAAAGGAGTAAAGCTTTGTTGAGTCCTCGATTTTAATCCATTGAGACAAGTATAAGACTTCTGACCAATACTGCTATACTGCTATAAGATAAGAAATTCTGTGTGAAACTGCTAAATTTGTGGTAATTTGTTAAATAGCAATATACCCCAAAAAGGAGCTAAGGACCTAATATAATATAATAACAGACTACGTATGCATTAAATATTCACAAATTGTAGGTAGAGTTTTTAAAACACTTTCGAGGCCAAGATGGAGTAACAGGAATCAAATATATTCCCACTTGAAATATGCAAAATCAAAATTGAATGAATGAATAACAACTGTTTTCCAGACATAAGACACCAAGTAACAAGATGGTGATATCTGAGATACAAAAAGTGAGTTCAGTCCTATCACTGGTTGCCTCAGATTACTCTGGTGGGAGTTTCCAGGGCATGAAACAAAGATGAGAAATGTTAGCCAATTGTACTAGTTGAGGATAAACTGAGAATACAGGAGAATAATGTGGTCAGACTTCACAAGATTAAATCCAGTGAAGAGAAAGTGATGCCAGCAGAGAACCCTCCAGGAAATTAGGAACAGGAAAAAACTTCCTCAAAGCAATAAAAGACACATACAAAAAACCTCCAGGTGACAACATAATAATGAACCATCAACGTTTTCTCACTAAGATGGGAAAAAATACAACTTCTATTGATTAGAAATAAACACGTCTATTCAGTATTACACTGGTTTAAGCCAATGTAAAGATGGAGGAAGAAGGAAGAAGGAGGAGGAGGTGAAAAAGAAAGAAGGAAAGAGAGGGCCTCCATAGTTGAAAGAAAGAAGCAAGACTGTGGTCATTCACAGACAAGATCATCTCTTCAAAAAATCTGATGAATCTACAAAAAAGCTACTAAAACTAACAAGTTTAACAAGGTTGTAGGATACAGGATCAATACACAAAAATTAGATGTATTTCTATAAACTGGCAAAAAATGATAAATATTTGAAATTTAGTCAAACAATATAATTTACTTATTCATTTTTTAATGACATAATTTTTTACAACATTGTATATGACTTAGAATCTGTTGACCATACTTACACTGCTGGTGGGAATGCAAACTGGTCCAGCCACTATGGAAAGCTGTGTGGAGGATACTGAAAACACTGAAAATGGATCTACCATATGATCCAGCTATTCCACTCCTAGAAATATATACCCAAAAGACACAAAAACACTAGTTCAAAGAGAAACCTGCACTCCTACGTTTATTGCAGCATTATTAACAATAGCTAAGATATGAAAACAAAGTAAATGCCCCCCAAAAGACAAACAGATCAATGAAATGTGATACATATACACAATGGAATACTATTCAGCAATCAAAAAAGATAAACTCGTGCCATATGAGGCAACACGGATGGAACTGGCAGGGATTATCATAAGCAGAATAACTCAGAAGGAAGAAGAAAATATAGGATAGTCTCATAGGAAACTGAAAAAAGGATCAGGAAAAAAAAACCCAAATTTCAGGCAAACCATAGATCTGAGGCATCCAGCAGAGAAGGGGGAGGAAGAGGGGCCAAAACAGGAGAGGGGAGGGCACAAGGGACTGTGGTAATGGTCACAGTGCTGCAGTGGTGGGAGAATTATGGGGATACACATGAGGGCAGAAATCAATACTGCAAACAAACAAACAAAAAATAACCACACTGCAAGAAAATTTAAAATAAATTTTAAAAAATGTACATGTAATGTCATATACATGAACTGCTACAGAAACTTCGTTAGTAATAGCCCCAAACTAGAAACAAACCAGATGCCAATTAACAAGTAAGTAGATAAGCAAACTATGGTATATTTTTGTAACAGACTACTGCTTAGCAATAACATGGTGCATACTACAACATGGGGCTACCTCAAAATAATTATTTTGTGTGAAAAAAGGTAGAGCTCAACTACTACCCTCCCCCAAAAAAGTAAATGCTGCATTATCCCATTTATATAAACTCTAGAAAATGACAGCTAAGTATGGTGACAAATCAATGATTTATTTGAGGGAAGAGAAGAGAGCGTTATGAAGGAAAGGATTTCAAGGGTGCAGGGGGAAATTTGGGGAGTAAGATGTATGTACTCTATTATGACTGTGACTATAGTTTCATGGGTTATTCAAATTTATCAAATTGTACACTTTAATTTGTGTGGTTTTTGTATGATAATTCTATCTAAAAATATATGAAGATATATGCATGTGAATATACATGTGAACATATATTCAATAAATGTATTCTATATTTATTTTCTCTAAAATAATACATTCTAGTAACTATTTAAAATACTATTTAAAATGACTGCATCTAAGGTCTTATAGTAAGACATTACAAGGCGAGCTATATCAAAATAGAAATGCCATGCATAAAAATAAATATTTATAGAAAGTAGATCAAGTTATAAGAATAAGAAAATATTATTAGGGCCTCCCTGGTGGCGCAGCGGTTAAGCGCTGCGCTGTGGAGCTGTCGGCAGCGGCAACGCGAGTTCGACGCCCGGCCGGGGAGAATCCCACATGGTGTGGCAGACCTCTCCTGCCTCGCCCGCTGCTCCCCTCAGCAGTGTATTTCTGGTCTGCCTGTTCTGCTACCCGCTCTGTCTCTGGTGAACCCTCTCGCTGCCCCATGCCTCTGGCCTGTACCCCAGCTTGTATGTATAAATAAAAAATAAATCTTTAAAAAAAAAACAATAAAAATAAAAAAAGAAAATATTATTAGCTACCAATGCCCTTTAAAAATTAACTCTTTAGCCTTTAAAACCAAGCACCTATGAAGAAACTATTAGGGCAACTAAAAAAGTTTCATTCAAAATATCTTATAAATGAAATTAACATAATACCTTTATTTAGAAAATAACAACAAAAAATGTGAGTTCAGCAAATACTCATTTTCTTCCTTAGTAAATGGAGAATTAAAATTATTCATGGAATTGCAAGTATTACGTTCAATTATTTATGTAATATAACTGCTACTCTCTGGTAAAATAGCCAGTGTTCAGTAAACATTAGTTCCTTTCTCAATCTCATTAAAGAAAACATAAAGTCATGTTTGCCTGACCACAGAGAAAATGTTTGTGTAGCAAAAGGGAAAATTGTATAATACATAGTTTGTTAATACAGTTGCAATCTTTATTTTTTATAGCTACATGTTTTATATTCAGCTTCAATCTTTACAGAAACAAATTATGCATAATATTCCAAATAAAGCTGTGTTTCTGGAGACTAAAATAAATTTCATGCGAAACCCTCTTTGAAGTTCATGTAATCTCAGTTCAGAAAAGAAAGAATATAGATAGGGAGAAGCTGAAAAGAAGTGGGGATAATGTCCTTATTCTCCAGTTTTTTGGGTCAACATTTAAGGATATTTTTCAAATGAAAAAGTTGGATTTGCATAATATTTTAAATAATCTAGAGTGATTTGACCATAGTCCAAGGTCCTACTATTTGAAAAAGAAAGAAGTGAACTCATGACCAAGTTTGTTAATGAGAACAAACCTCAGAAAATATCTGGTTAGAAAATAAGCCCAATTTTCTGAACAAAAAAAAAAAAATCTGTGATATTCCTGAGTATGTCCAGTTTTCAATACAGGTTTTAAATTTAAGTATCTTAGAATTTTTTTAATATGCGTAATAGGAAAGGCATATGTAAATTCATTTTACTGAATATTCTGATTAGTTCTTATTCGAGGTAGTACACACACACACACACACACACACACACACACACACACACACGGCAACCTTAATTCACCAGGCGCTACTTAACTCATCTGAGCCCCAAAATCTTTATTGTAAATAGTTTCTATTTCCAACATCTCCTTAACATGTGAAGATATCAATTACTATGACCCTGTTTTAAAAAAGATACAAATTTGGTTCACAAAATCCAAATTTACTAACTCTGTAAAGGTTTAAAAAGAGCAATTATCAACTTAAATTAACAACCAATCTCTTTTCACTGGATTTTTTAGAAGTTGAAACTCCTGCGGGGGTGGGGGAACGAAAGACAGTGTTTTTCAAAGTGAGTAAGGTTAATTTATTCTAAAACTATGACTCTGCTATTACAAGTCTCAGCCCGGAGATTTCAGAAAGATTTTCTATGTGAAAACCTCTTGTAATGAGTATGTTGAACATATTTACTTCATATTATTGCTATTATTTTGCATTTGTTTATATCATCATTTTTCTTAATTTACCCAACGCCCTTTTATTTATTTTTCTCCTTTTCTACCTTCTTTACTGTGATTACATCTTGTGTAGCCATCTCTTTTATTCTTTACTTATTTAAAAAACTGCCTTTTAGTGTTTTCCTCACATTGTTTAGCTCTAAATTTTAAACTGTACACTTGATTTAACAGTATCTAACTGTATTCATTCTTTCTTCCTCCTGCAACATTAAATAATTTTATAACTAACACTAAACACTTTATCACACCTTTTTCTAGTACACAGATTTGTTTTCAATATCTTTTTAAACTCCACAAAATTATCCATCACTATTGTTACTTTCATCAATTCATCCTATATCCACTCACATACTTCTTGCATCATGCTCTGTTTCTAAGAGCATTAAAACCTTTATTATTCTTCCAGTTTTATACCAAGATTTTAGTTTCAATTCCCCAGCTTTTGTTGGCCAGGACCAACCACATTCGTTGGCATCAAATGTCTAGTTAGCATTGAAGCAACCACAGGCACCATCTTGGCCTAACAGCACCAACGTGCACACAAGAACTCTAGCTTTGAGATAGTTTTTTAATTCCCATGAATTCTCCATTATTTCTTTTAAGCTTTACTATGTGTAGTGTAAGTAGAAGGAGTGCTAAATCTGTATTATTTTAGTTAATCATGAGACTAGGGAGTGTTCTAGATCATCTTTTATAACCTTACTTCTTTACTATCTTTTGGGAATTTGTTGTTGTTGTTTGTTTCCATCCTGTAAAAGTATATTTACAGCTCTTGGTCTTAACTAATTTTATGGGGTCATTTTTATTACTCCTACCAATTTTACTAATAAGAACGAAGTATGTGGCAGTTATCTTCGCAAAGCCACGTAGCGCTACTTGCAGACTCCAGAGACACCATTTGTTGTTAGAAAACCCCGTTCTCACCCCACCCCACCCGACCCCACCCCAGGCCCCGTTTGAAGCCCAGGCCCTCCGGTGTCCCCTGTGGTGTTTCAAAGAATACATTTCCTAGTGGCAGCGCTGGGGTGAGGGGCCCAGTTTCTTCATAGCAGCGCCCTGTCAGTTGGAAAAGAGCTGAGAGCACGATGCCCTAAGACAGTTCTTTAAGGGAAAGAGAATAGTGAGGATGATTCTCCATACCTCAGAGTCACTGTGAGAAACAGCCGGCCCAGATGATAATAGGATGCACGTTGTGTTGTCTCGGAGTTGGACCTTGGCCAGGAAAGGGCCGCGGGCTTCCCACCCTGCCCTGGGTCCTCCAGGAAAGCTGTCGATAGAACGCAAGCGCAGTGCACCCTCCCACCCCAGGCTAGTCTCCAGAGAAAGGACCCCTGCGCAACCTTTGTCCTGAAGATGATCCCCTCACTTCAGGCTTGAAACTGATCTGCTCCTCCAGGCGTCTGGGTCAAAGCACCAGCGCTGCCCTGTGGGTAGGGTGGGAAATAGTATCAATGAGCATTGGGCTTGCTCTATAAGTAGCTTGAACCAGGCTCTTTAACACACATTTCCAGGAGGAACGCCTCCACCCCTTTCCGTGTTCCTCAGCCCTGAAATCCACAGCTCATGCTTATAGAATGCTTTAGAACTCCAGCGATCCCACGAAATCAGGCTTCCTCTGGAAGGCTTGGATACCTCTTTGTTAAGAGGTGCCACTGAAATAATATATTTTTCAGATAATGTAAGTGGGCAGAAATATCGGGGTGAGACCAGAGGCATGGGGGTGAAAGAAGTCACCAGAGACAGAATTGAGAACAGAAAGACCGGATTTATTGAAATACCCTGCAAGGGAGCAGGGGTGGGGTGGAGAAGGGAAAGGTCTATGCAGGAAGGAGAATTTGAGGCTCTCTTTTATACTGTTTTCCAAAGCCTTTCTTAGAGCACCAGTCTGCACCAGTTATCTGCTGGGATGTCTGGTCTCAGGCTCTAGGTTTTGACACAGGAACACATGGTCTCTGCTTCTGCAATCCTGGAGAACTGCAACTTGGGCTGGCTTTTTCTGATCATGGTGATGGGTCTTAAGGCCTTGCCTCCAAGGCAATCTTATCAATTCTATCCAAGCCTCCCAAATCTCCCTGCTGGACAAGGAGTGGGGGCTTAGTTTTTAACCTCATTAAAGGATCCCCCCACAGATACAGTGCTACTAAAAATATTTACAAGTATTTGTGCATGATGAAACACTGCACAGAGAAATAAAATGCTTGAACAAGGACTACTTTAACCTCTTTGGAAGAAGAGACTGTCTCAGCACATTAAAAGGTATTTATTGAATTTTTCCCGGCTGACCTTTACCTGCTCTCCCAAGAGACACCTAAATAGTCTTTCTCAGTAAAATGCCACAAATACAATGCCAAAATTAGAATATCTTAAGCCTAAATTCAAATACAAAGAAGTCCAAAAGGGTTGATAAATGTGTTCCCAGTGTGACCCAGGAAAGGTTTCATCAAGATTATATTCAGGAATAATTTCTTACTCTCCAAAAAAAGGATATAGCAAATTGTAAAAAATTGGGTCTTTGCTTTTTGCTGCCCCCAACTAGGTCTGAATTCTGCACTTTCACATATAAGGAAAACAAAATCTTCAAAAGAGACTTTATAAAAGTGTAACTGTGACCTTCTTCCAGTGTTTTATTTTTGTTTACATTTATAGCAAGACACATCTGCACGCTTGGGTCGTTCTGGAAATCTTAATTCTATTAAGCCTTTTGGGTTTATGAGAAAAATAAACACTAGGACCCAGGTCTCATATTTGCAGAGCATAACCAAGGTAACTTAGCCTGAGATTCGGTGGATACTTTACACTGTACCTCTTTATTTCCAAAGAGCTAAGAGATCTGAAAAGTCATCCAGTGTTCTTAACAGCTGGGAGGGATTGGAAATGAGACAAGTCTATCTAGTCATGTCATAATTTTGAAGCCTGTTCCATAACTGGGAAGGTTTGAGATGCATGTTAGGAGCAGCTATGAATGCAGGTTCTATTGAGATTGTTAGCAGGTAATGACAGGTAAGAACTCAGATTAAGACTTCCGGTGCAGAGGTAACAGAGCTGCCGTATGGATATCGTGGGCTCATGGTACTCTTTCCCATTGGTAACATCAGGATATTAAGATCCACACTTTGTTTTTACAAATAAATATAGATTTTCTATGTAATCTGACATTTTTGGGAGGATGACATGATAATGAGATTGTTTGGGGTTAAAAATGATATAGCATTTATTACACTGGTCAACAGTGAGATCGTTACTGACTTAAAAAGGCCCTAATCTATAGTATCTTGGTGTGCTGACATGAATATAACCCTGAAAAATTTTTATTAGCTCTCATTTTGAAAATATTTCACATAATTCATTTTATATGTTTCACCATGTAAATTTATCCAGTAGGACTGCAACAACATCCTAAATCAGCCTAGAATGATGTAATATTGCATCGCATTGCATAATACCATCATGCACACATCATCCAGAGTTCATTGCATCATTTTCTGATACAATGCAATACCACTGCCAGGCAGCTGCTGAAGGAAGCTGATATCAGCAGTGCACTATAGAAAGCCCTGTCGGAAAGGTTGAGCATTGAAAATATTTCAGACTTTGTGCAAGACAGTTTAAGCTACTGTTCCATAGAACTGTTATTATTTTATCCATTTAAGCACAATACAGAACAGTAATGCTTGAAAGTGAGTTAATAGCGTGGGCAATTTCTGCTCTATTTGTGGGGAAGTGACATTTGCCAACCATAAGAAAAGTATCACTTCTCAAGTGAAGAAGGCTTATCATCTTTACTTCAGATGCAAAGTTGGTGACCTAGACAAGCCTTAGGCCCTGCATATAGGCTGTGCTGCATGTACAACACAGTTTTCACAGTGGTTAAATGGCAAAAGCCCATCAGTGCCGTTTGCACACCATGGTATGGAAAGAGCCAAGCAACCACATAAAAGACTGTTCCTTCTGCTTGGTTCCTCCTCTTTCTGGCAGAATAACGAAGCAAAAGAAGTCGAGACGAGTCTACCTAAACATTCCATCTGCATTGAGACCAGTTCCACATGGTGAGGGACTTCCTATTCCAGAGCCTCCGGCAGAATATTCTCTGGATTCATCTGATGAAGACAAGGGTGAGCCGACCAGTTCTTCTCCTGTTCCATCAGCGTGCAGTGATCCAGATTTTCACTGTGGTGCATCATCAACCCCACACAGACTAACACAGGAAGAACTAAATGACCTGGTTCGTGATTTGGACTTATCCAAGAACAAGGCAGAATTGCTAGGATCAAGACTCCAACAATGGAATCTCCTAGAAGAAGATATCACAGTTAGTTTCTATTGAAAGCGCCACCAGCAGTTGGAGCCTTTCTTCAGAAAGGAAAGTACTCTGGTATTCTGTTCCGATATTGAGGGCCTCATGAATGCCTTAAAAATCACTCATGACCCACAGAATGGAGACTATTCTAGACTCTTAGAAAGTGAATCTTAAGGCTGAGCTTTTGTACAATGGAAACCATCTTCCATCTATTCTATTCTTGAACAGCTGTACAAGAGACAAGCGAAGAAATCTAAGTAGTCTATGACTTGATTTTTTACAGGTATTAACCGCAGGCCTATTACTATTGGCATGCATTTCGTGATATAAACATCAATTTATTTCAGATTACAAAAAAAAACTAGAGCCAAAATTAGAATTTGACTGTCATATTCATGTTGAGCACATACAAATTGATAGGAAATGACTAATTTTATTTCAGAAACATGACTTTTGTAAAAATTTGTTGACCAGTGTTATTATATCTTGATATAATTATATATCATTATATAATTCTTGACATATATATATATATAATTGAATAATAATTCTCAGCAAAAGGAAATGTGATCTTTATTCACTGCATCTATTTATTTATATTTAAATGTCAGTAATATGTTAAAGATATCATTGTTTTGTCAAGAGAATTATTTGTTTCCTAATCTAAGTTTGTTTTAATCCTAATAAATCCCCACTAGCAAATAGTCAAATAAGGAAAAATAAATTCAGCTCCTTTATTGGATCATGTGGCCTCAGTAGATTCAATGTTTAAATTAATTATTGAATTAATCCAGTCATGCCTGTTTTCAACAAACATATTCTGACTCTGGAACATGTACCTGAACCGTGCTGAATGCCAGAAATAAAAGCACTTCCAATATCTAGGTGCTTATAATTTAGGGAGCTACATAGACAAGTATATTAACAACTACTAAAAATAAAAAATAAATTCTAAAATATAAATATCTCTGGGATTCTAGAATGACAGAAAAAGGATATGTTAATGGGTCTGGAAAAATTTTAAGAAGTTTTAACAGAAGAGGCAGTACTTGAAAGGGATCTTAAAAATTTGCAATATTGTCTGGAGCAGACTCTCATCTCAGCCAGTGTTGGTCTTCTTGAGGAGATTTAGATATGTGTGGGGTTTCAAATTGTCTCAATGTTTGGACACAATCCTACATACAATAGTTGGGCAAGGACTGAGAATGTAAAACAACTTGACATGAGAAGAAATCCCTGCACATGTAGAAATGTCCTACAGTTCACTTAGTTTTTTAATTTCTGGATATTTTTGTAGTTAAAAACCCAACATACAATCATCTGAACTTTAAACTCAACTCTGTTTTGTATATAAACACAAAATAATGTTTGCATGGTATATTTACTTAATTTTCCAGAATTAATATTGTTATGAAATTCAGAAAAGACAGAGGAAAAAAATCTTTTGAACTTTTTCAAGATTAGTTCAGCATTCCATCGAGAAGGCAATGTGACCCTTGATATTGGTGAACTCAGTGTAACACATCCTGTTTGTCTGTATTTGCAGCTCTTCCATTCTTGTCAAAGTATGTATGTAGGTATATATAATATATTCAAAATGTGATAGAAGTTTGGCAATACTAAATTCAAAAATGAAAATGCAAATACATTTATCAATGTTAGAGGCAAGCATCGGACTACTTCATTATGTCTTCAAATACAGGTGAAGGCATTTATATTGAAATTTATATTATTTTAAATCATTTTATTTCTCATATATTACTAGTAGAGTTTCATGGTGACTTCAATTTTTATTGAGTTATAGATATAAAAAGTAAACGCACAGATCTTACATGTGTGTTTTGGCCGATTTCACAAATATACAATCCATATATTTACTACCTCATCAAGTTATAAAACATTTCTATCACGCTGCCTACCTCATGCCTATTTAATGTCAATCTCCTAAAGGCAACCAGGGTTCCAATATCTAATCCTCTTGTTTTATTTTGCCTGCTTTTGAATATCTAAAATGAAATCATAAATACTGTACTCTTCTGTGCCCATGTTTACTCCACATAATATTTTTGAGATTCATCTATGTTGCTGTGCCTGTCTGTAATTTGCACCTTGTTTTTGGTATTTTATGAGTTTTTTTAAAAGATTTATTTATTTATGCATACAAAAGCTGGGTTGTAGGGCAGAGGTGCAGGGCGAAGGGTGAGAGGATTCACCAAAGACAGAGTGGGGAGCAGAACAGGAGGACTGACTGGAATACACTGGTGAGGGGAGCAACGGGCGAGGCAGGAGAGGTCTGCTGCACCTTGTGGGAAGCTCCCTGGCCAGTGATCAAACTCATGCTTCAGTGGCTGTGGCTAGCTTCACAGTGCTGAGATTTAACTCCTTGTACCACCAGGGAGGCCCTATTTTCTGAATTTCAAAGCTTTGTAAAAGGGTAGGTTACACTATCTATACATTTTGTTTCAGAATAGTAAAGAACAACTTTCAAATACCTATTTTAAATATTGGGCCTGATAGATTGAGAACCAATGGTATAGTAGCACAGGAGAATAATCCGGGGTTTGAATGTAGTTCCTGATTCACTTGCACTTTTGAGAGTATAACCTCACATAACCTCCATAGCCTAATTTCACTGATCTTACAAACCAGGGAGTCTAACAATCCCCACCTCACTGGGTTGATGGATTAAATTAAATACCTTAATCATATATACAATATAAAATAATACTATATATAATGCATATAAATATAATTACCTATTATGTTGTAATTATATGAATTACATACATTTATACAATACATAATTACATATTGTGTATAATAAATATATTTATATGCATTATATATAATATATATAAATATACATATATGCATTCAGTTTTTGAGTACATGTCATGGTGGAAAGTGGCCCATTAAGTATTTGTGTTTTTTTTAATTTTTTTTATTTCAGTAATACTGATTTACAATTTGATTGTGTTTTAGAGGGATAGGATCTGCTCCTTCTGGTGTTGTTGCACACCACACCCACCACCAAAGCCCCCACAGCCCTCCGCATATTTGGAGAGAGAGGACCTGCCTCTCTCTCTGAGTATATGCATCTCTGACCAAATATGCCAATGGACTAGATTACTAAACTGACTGCTGGATTTGACTGGATTTGACTGCTTTTCCAACAGGAAGTTTACAGAAGACTATCAGATGTTTACCTTATGCCCGTATCATTTGGCTCTTGGTGTTCAGCTTACATTCTTAAAAAGGGTGCCTCTCCCACTATGAGAACAGGAAGCCAATGTGAGCCTCCAAAAAACTAGAAATAAGCTTAGGTTAGAAGTGGCAAAGAGATCCCTAAGATCATAGGTGGCATAACCCCGGCACCCCAGATGGAAATTGGGAAATAAGGCCAAACTGGCCAAAAATACCTCCTTTGTCTAGACTATAATAACCTCTGAAAATATACAGAGAAAATATACAATAAACTCTAAAAAGGTATGTATTCCCTTAGGGGTCAAATTCAGAACTGACTGACTTTCTGGTTCCACAGTAGGAGCAAGAATAGTTTTGTATTTCTTAAGATGAGTGAGTTCTGCATAAATTTATGCAGGCTTACAGAACATGTACAAAATCAGAATGTTTAAGGTCACTTGTCACTGCATCATTCTAACAGGAAACAAAGAAGAGAGTCCTAACAGAATGGGAGTTAAAGGTGAGAGCGTTTTTAATCACTCCAGGGAGGGTACTGTATAATGTGGCAGTGGAGAAGAGGCTGAGTTAATCCCTCAGTTCTGCAAAATCAGGGTCCTTTCTCAAAAGACCCTAGAACAAATCAGAGCTTCCATCAGGGGGTCCAAGCAGGTCCAGCAGGAGAGGCAGCACAAGGCCATAACCTACTGAGTCAGAATATCCCAGAAAGGGACTGTCAAGCACTCTTCCATATCAGGCCACCGAAATCTAGCTTTACATATTCTTTTATTCAGGATGACATAAAAATATCTCCTGTTGTCCAAAATATCTCATTTTTACTAAGTTCAGAACAGTGAGTCTCCTTGGGACAAACTGGGTGTTTTCATAATCTTTGTTTTGAAGGGCACAAACAATCAAAGTCAAAGATGTTATTACAGCAATTTTATTTTCTTTTTATGCTAAGCCTTTAGCATCTACAGCTGGAATTAATTACTTGAACAAATTGTACCATCACCTAGGCCTGTGAGAATCTGCATTCAAGAGCAAAGTATATTGGCTTTGGGACAAAATGAAACAATCAGTAATTCTTAGAACTAGTTTAGTCTTCTCTGCCCTTCTAATCTTGGAAGACACTTAGGCTAATGTTTATCTTTCTTTTGTCACTACCTGGAACTTGTGTCCCCCTTTTCAGGGTGGAAGCTGTATTTGCCAAGATTAAAATTCACTTGATCTGTAATGTTGGCAAAAAGTAACTTCCTGTTTCCTATCAATAAAAGCCAACAAGGCTACTGAGGCAGATACATATGGGTTGAATTTCCTTTCAAAAATAAATATTGGTTTAAATCTTAAATGAGAACGGGTTGGGCCAAATGCATTACATTGAATTTCTGTGACATGATAAAACCGTCCCACATTTCCCTGTTCCCCTTTCACAGCCCCAACTAATAAACCACCTCCTGAACAAAGAGAGATATGTTTGATTCTTTCACAAAGAATCTGGAATATGTCACTGGCCTTTTAATGAAGAATGAATTCTTTTATGGCCAAAAGAGGCCAGAATAAACAATAGGCAGATTTAAATTTGCTCCATTTCACAAAGGCAGGGCAGGATCAACCTATGAAGGAGTTGTAGATCTTGACATGAAAAAAAGTTACAAATCCCTAGACTTGTAACTCAAGGGACTACATCAACTAATCTCTGAGCAGAGCAAAATACTGAATTTTAAAATGAGGAATAGCTTTCATCTTAGTGAAAATACCATCCAGAAAATGTAGAAAATTCCCTAAGTCACGATAATAGCTTGACATTATTTAATGTCAGAATGTAGATTTTTTTAATTGAAATTATATTTTCTCTTTCACTCCCTGCAGATTCCCTAATGCAGGTGTTATCTTATATACATTCAGGAAAACACTGCAAAATCTGAAACAATAATTAATTGTTCCACCCTTTAGCTTTACACTCTAGACTTTACACTCTACACTTTAGCTTTACACTCTACACTATGCTATGCCATCTATTCACTCCCCAGCCCAAATCACAGAGAAACACATTCAAGAACCTTTGGATCTTCCTCTTTCTATGCCCCAGCCAGTTTACTTAACCCTACTGAGTTGCAGAACAAAGAACCCAAGTTTCAATCATGAGAAGACCATATGAGGTTCTGGCTCTGCTACTTACTAGCTAGGTAACCTGGTACAAGTCACTGTGTTGAAAGAATCAAGGACAGTGATGTCTGCACACAGGTTTCATGAATACAAAGTAATGAATATGTAGTTATTATTGTAGTTGCTGTTATTGTTATAGTTGCTACCAACTCTATTGTTATAGTTGCTACCAACTCAAGAGTAAGAGACAATACCCCTGAGGGAGGCCTTGGCACAAAACCTGTATCTGCAAGCTTTGGAATCACAGTCAAAACAGATGATAGGCAGTTACAACTCCAACATGTGTTTTCACTGTTGAGGAAACTGAGATGCAGACATGTTAAATCGTTTACCTTGCTAGAACTAGAACTGTTACGTCTTCCCTTTATACCATGTTACTAAACTCTCTCCTGGCTAACTCTGTTTTCATAGAAAAGGGATCAAAAACAGAGGACAAATAAATGACCTTGCAAGATAGAAAGAGAATACATGTGGGAGGAGTAATAGAAGATAAACAGCAATCCAAGCTCACCTGTGCTATAGAGGCTGAAGAGCACCTCAAAACCCAAGAAGAGAAAGGCCATTTGAGCTGGAATGTGGTAGGATAAGGAAGCCTGACTGCCTTTGGAATGTTAAGATAAGATAAAGAAGACATGGAAAAATTGTCGTCTATGAGATATATGTCTAAAGGAAACCACCTTCATAATGTTGACAGCAATAATTGAATCTGTTCAGTAAATATCAGTATCACATATTTACTCTAGGATTATATCACATATTTCCCTAGGAATCAAAATTCCTTATATTCCCTCCTATATTTGGACTAAAAGACTCCTCTAACCCTCTGAAGGAGATTATCTAGAAACATAATATCTGAGGGAATAACTTTCTTAAAGCAAACTAGGGCAAACGAAATAAGCCCTACTTCTCAGTTGTCTTTATACCCTTCAGGACTTGACAAACTTCTGTTTGTTTACTCACTCCACCGCTTACTTTAGAAACTTGGGCAATTCACCTAATCTCTCTGAGTCTCCATTTTCTTATCTAAAATATGGGGGAAATAATAAGCTTTTGCAGAGTTTGTACAAGAGTTCAGTAAGATTACACTGCCAAGCAGGATCTAGAACAGCTTCAGAAATTCCTGGTGTACTTCATTCAGAACATAAGCAGCATAGATCTCTTTGCAAGATGAAGAAAGAAATGATCCTAGAGAAGGAAAAAAATCCCAACCTCAGTTTCTTAGGCTATTAAGCCAAAACATTTCAAGCTGTGTTTCAGTGTTATGTAAGGGGATTAAGAAGAATGACAAATTCTTAATATAATTCGTTGTCTACATTGTAACAAGTATTATATTTAGCACTTTGAACACTTTGAATGTCATCTCTCCTAGTCCTCACCACAAATTTACTAGTTGATATTATTATCCCTATTTTAAGTGTGGAAACAGATGCAGAAAAACTAGTATCAGATCACTAGGGGTAGAGTAAGGACTCCTGCTGTCTTTACAGCTGAATAAAGAATCACATGAGTGACTTTTCTTTTACCAGCTCAGGATGTTAAAGACTTAATTATATATTTATACCTTTACACAAACACTCTCATGGTCTTCATTCAAGAGCAGTTTCACCTTTTTTCTCTGAGTTTGAGTTGCTTGCTTCAGTCGCTACCAGGGGAACCCCGCCACTAAATTTCAGCATCGTCCACTTTCAGCTGTTTTTTCCTCCCTGAACTGATGTAAGATCATTATGAGATCATCAGTACCACGAATTTTTGTCAGTTCTCCACCATCTTGGCTTGAATAAATACTTAATGCAAAGAAGGAGGTAGGTGTCATAGTCACTCACACAGATGTGCTGTTGCAAAGAAACACAACCTCACAAAGACACACTTTGTCATGGTTCACTTGGGAAAATTCAAATGAAAAGGGAGGGGATGGATGAATAATAAAGCAGAGGAGAAAAGGGAACTAATTTAGGGATAATGAGTGCAAGACTGCCCAATAAAGAACAACCATGTGTCATTAGGTGACAAGCTTAGTCCCTAGGGCAAGATTACACATCCCTGCTCCAGTTACCTGTTTTTAAGGATAAGTGAAGAGGAAACAGAAAGGACGGAGGAATACTTATTCTCCCTAAACTGTAGTAACATTCACAGAGAATTAACTGTTGCTCTCACAGAGACACTCTTTCCAAACTGCAACTGTGAAAAGTGAGACTCCACCCTGGCCACAAGAAACTGTGCATTGCTCATCAGATGGGATCCCATTCTTCCCCAGTGGTCAGAAAATGAATTAGGCACAGTGACAGCATTTCCCCATTTGCATCTGGCTTCAACAGAATCCCAGAAGCTTCTGAATAAAGCAGTGAGCCTTCATCCGAGGTGACCTGCACGCAGCATGGGTCAGTTCATGAGAATAAGACTCTTTTGCCACTAGGACTAATGACAGGGCAGGAAAGCCTGCTGATGAGAAAGCCCTGAGCCTGGACAATGCATACAAAAGGCTGGCTAAGGAGCACTTCCAAAGTCATTCCTTCCTCACCCCACCAGTGACCACTATGTATAAAGGTAGGGGTGGAAGGATAAAGATGATCAAGGAAAAGAAATCATAATAAGAGGTTTATCTCTGAATGACTCAAACTTCCCCCCTTCCTAGATATCAACTCTATTACAACTGATTGCCTTATCTAATCCCGACCCAATTTGGGGGTAATTGTTGGCTTTACAAAGGTAAGCAGGAGATATTCTTTTCACAGTTGCCTGCTTTTCTCAAGTGTCCAGCTTCCTAAAATCCCCTTTAATAAGGATTACTTGCATGTAAGTCAGCTTCCTTTTTTGAGACCATAACAAAAGTGTTCCTTGTAATCTTGCCAAGTACAAACTACTTGAAAAACCAAGTAGCTAACAGGTGTGTACTTCCTGCCTGAAGGTGTAACTGGCTGCTCCTCAGATTCCAGAATATGTGTCAGCATTGTCTCCAGGGAGATCAGAAATCCTTTCCTTTGCCTTACACTGTTCCCACAGGGAAAGCAAAGTTTGAGAAGCAGAATCTTCCAGTAGTCCCAGACGTGCTCATCTTTGCACCCTATAAAAGAGGCAAAAGACTTCATCATGTGAATGTACTTGTCTATCTTCCATAAATGCATAAGTTAAAAACAAAATTTTTTTAATTCACATTTCAAATCAGTAACAGATACTCTTAAATGATTAAAAAAAAGTTATACGATTGCTTTTTAACAGTCATTACTTTGTGATGAGATAGGAATTGAGTCTGGTACTTCTCAAACTCTGGTGTCTATCAGAATCTTCTTGAGAACTTGATAAAGGTTCAGAGGTCAGGCCTTATCCTTCTGAACAACTAACTCCTTTTTAGCTCTCCAAGTGATTCTGACACACACCAAATTTTGAGAATCTCTAACTTAGACAAATGTGAAGCACATAGACTGACCCCAGCCACATCTCATGATGGTGGCGACTCCACCTACCTCGCTCAGAGCCGAGCCTCCTGTTTGTTAAACCAGTTTGCCTTCAATTTTACAATCCCATACACTACTCTAAGAATGGGAAAACACTCGGAATATAGAGAAACCAAACTATCAGGAAAAAATTCAAAACTGGCAAGCTGACTATAGAACTGAGACATACAGCTGGGGATGGGTGGCAAGGTTTGGGGGGGTGCTCAAGGCAGGGAAAGGAAAAGTACAAGGGACTGCGATGATGGTTCATGGGTGCTATGATGGTGGGAGAACTATGGGGACTACACCTGAGGGGAGAACAAAACATTGTCTAAAATCCAACAAAGATGTAAGAAAATAAATAAATTAATAATAAAATAATTTTAAAGGCTGGGAAAACAAGCCCAAAAAGATAAGACTGCAGGTTCCTTACGTCTATTGTATATATGTAACTGGTGCTCCCCAGTTTCTATCTCCAGTCCTGGTCTCTGGAGATTAGATTCTTTATATCCAACTCCAGCAGGATATATAGCAGATTCCTGAAAGCTTATCAAAGCCAACCTCTTTCTCTCTCCCTGCAAAAGACTGTTCTTCCACCCCTATTTTATGATATAAAAGAAAAATGAATCATTACCCTTACCTAATGCTTTAATCATAAAATGACCACTTAAAAGCTCTTATATGTCAGTGTAAAAATCCAACTGCCTACTGATTTGGAAAGAAATTATGTTTATAGCTATTTACACCTAGGTTATCACTTCAAGTCAATTATTTACTAGGTAAAAATGTGTAATAATTTCTGAAAACCCTCTGGACTTTCTTTTCTTCAACTCTGAAATGGAGACAACTGAACTGACACAATGTAACCATAAACTTAAATTAAGAAATTAAATGAGATTTCTATAAAATACATAAATGGAGATTCAAATATCAAACTTTTACCCTAATGGAAACAAATCTGAAGTTCAGACAGGCTGGCTAGTTACTAAATTATTGATTCTAGCAAGATAAAGTTATAACCTAAAACACACATGTAAAGGAAGCACAAAAACTCACATCTCCATACCCTAAGAAAGGGAGGGAAAATGAGTGTAGAGAGTGTTTTATCATTCTCCAATGATACAGCTCCCAAAAGGGTATTGCCTCTTTTCATTCAAGGGCACATACACCCAAAGAAATTATGAAAGAGGCTAACCATTTTAGCTAACAACTTTAAAGGCAAAGTAGCAAATGTATGTTATATCCTACTACACAAAATAAGTTGATGCAAATATAGTAGACCATGCTTCTTTATTTTAAAATATAAGTATTCTTTTATTTAAAATAAAAATTACTTAAAAAATTATTGGGTTATAATGATCATTATTTTTTCACCCTAGATATATTATTCTAAAACACTATACTTAATCACTAATAACAGGCCTACATGATTGCTCTAAGTATACTGCTTATTTTTACAATCTTGAATGCATTGTTTTATTACCAGCATCTTCCCTCCCAGATTATTAAAAGAAAATTCAATTTAAATACTCTCAGTGGGAGAAAGAAAAAACTTCTCAAGAATATGTAGTACTATATTTTACAGATCACAAAATTTAAAAAGCGAGCAGTGATAACAACTCATGATAGCCCCTTAAAACAATGGAATTGGTATTAATGTTCTCAGTCTTCTGGAGAGCAAAATAATGGCTATGTGCCTGCAAGACAAACTGAGATGACTAGTTAAATATGCATGGAGATTTTCACAGTGTTACATGAGAAATACATAGCTCCAAAAATCCTTCTGTAAAGGAAGGGATCAAGTCTGAGTGAATTCTTAAAAGGAGGATCGAATTTCCCTGAGGTCACATAAAGGTAATTGGTTGGGTATTTAACAAATTATAGTTTGATCTTTGAAATATGTAAGTATTCTGATGAGTCAGACTGGCTATTTACTATTTGAAAAGAAAAATCAAAAACTGAAGTGTTTATCTCCTGTGCTGCTACTATTTGCCACATTTTCATTTACTCATCTCATTCATCTTCTCAGCACCGTGCTGTGAGAATGTTATTAATCCTAGCTTGACAGGTAGAAAAGGCAAGTCTCAAGGAGTTACCTACCCAAAGTTGCAGATTTGTGGCAGAGCTGAGACTCAAACTCATGTTGCCCAATCCCCCAAATCCATTCCATGTCTACTATATGACTCCAACTTAATAGATTTTTTTTTCAAATTATTTTTTTCGCATTGGATTTTGTTTTCTTACCTCTACCTACTCTGAACATTTTCTTACAAATATCACTTCCGTTGAATTTATTATTAACAAAAACTAACAACAATTTACACTTAAACACATACTAAAAAATCAAATTAATAGTACTTTATGCTTTTAAAAATATTTCATCTTAAAAAATGTTTGCATATGGGCCTCCCTGGTGGCACAACGGGTTAAGCACAGCACTATGAAGCTATCCAGAGCCACTGTGACACGAGTTCAATACCGGCCAGGGAGCTTCCCACATGGCGCAGCAGACCTCTCCAGCCCACTGCTCCCCTCAGCAGTGTATTTCAGTCAATCTGCCTGTTCTGCTCCCCACTCTGTCTCTAGTGAACCCTCTTACCACCCCACATCTCTGGCCTACACCCCAGCTTGTATGCATAAATAAATAACTAAATCCTTAAAAAAATGTTTGCATACATGCTATCACATTTTTACTTCACTACAATAAAGGATGCAAAATGTTCCTCTTATAATAGCAGGAAAAAATAAGTAGAAAGAAGAAAATGGAATCAACAAACACTTTGATCACTTTCCAAAGATAGGTTTTTATCTTCCAATAGCTATGCAAGAAGTAATCAGTATATCTGTCTTATAGATGAAGAATGAACACTTAGATTGATGTGATTCAGTGTCAGTATTCAAACCCTCCGTTGTCTTTCTTTAGTACCCGTCTTCTCCTATACCTTTCATTACTTTTCTTACTTTCTTTACCTTTAAGCTACGTTTAAGCTACATTTCTCTTTAAGCCAAAAGAGACAGACAAAAGCAAAAAAAAAGACAGTATCTTGAACATACTTTTGCACTATAATACCAACCTCACAAGATGCTTCCTATCTCAAAACTTCTCAGATTCTCCTCTTCACCTCCCCTATTTTGAGTATTGTGTACCATACACTTGTTACCCATTGTAAGACCCAAGATTATAAACAATACAGTGTTCCTGCTCTCAACAAGCTTACAGTCTAGGAAGGAGAGAAAAGATTACAACTGAACTGACTTTAATTTCTCAGGGCATACCTGCATGAATGAATGAAAATATTAAATGCAAAACTAAAAATACAAGCGAGGAAAAATTAATGACTAATCGTGATATTAGGAGGGATTTTATGAACTGAAAACAATGGAAAGGCACAGCAGGGGAAAAACACAATAGCTCTGATGTCTTTCTTTTCATATTAAAGGTCATTCATATTCTTCTGTGATTCTCTCCCCATAATCTTTGCATATTTTTCTATTGGGTCACTCTTCTGTTTGCAAGAGCCCTTGATATTTTAAACACACTCATGTATCTTGGAAATATATTTTCTTAGATGGCCATTTGCTTTTGGATTTGAATGATTGGTCTTTCAGATTTGTAAAGCTTATGTTTATATTTTTACATTATTTTTTGCTTGTTATTTACAATGGGCTTTCTAGTCGTGATATTAATTTATTTCTGATATTTCTCATGTACTTTAAGAATTTTTTCTTTATATCTAATATTCTAACCAATCTGAAGTTATTTTGGTATGTGTCATAAGTTAGAATCTAACTTAAATATTTTAAAGCAATAATTACTCACAACATGGCATATAGTTTTCCATTGACTTGATCTGAGGTCAGTACCATATGTTCAGTTCTTACACATAGAAAAATTCTAAACTTTCTATTCTGTTCCTCTGACCACTTCCTCCTTTTCTCATTCTCTTCTCCTCTACCTCATCCTCTTCTTTTCCTTCTCCTTATTCTTCCTTTTAAGTGTTCATACCATTTTGAGTTACAAGGTGATATAGTTAGTCCTGATAGCTAAACTCATTCATTAAAGTACAGTGTGTAGTCTGTGCCGTGGCAAGAAAGACCAAAAACCAACAGCACTCTGATTTAAGACAGAGGCAATAGAATGGAAAAGAGAGAGATGGACATGAAACATCATGGAAAGAGACACTGCTTACTAGAACTGTCATCTAGATGTAGGGCGTAAGAAAAGGGACAGTCAGAATGCACTATAGATGTGGAAAGCAGTTGACCTGGGGTAGTAGTACTAATAAGAAATAGGGAATTTCAGAAGGAGAAAAATAGGTAGGAAGAGGAAAAAGAGAATGAGATTTGGAAGGGACTGTTGATTGAGCACCCTCCTTACAATCCAGAAATAAATCCTTACCTGAGTCTGTGACTTTGAGAATGGTACCACATAAACATGTCAAGTCACATTCAAAATGCAAAAGCAAAGTTTCCTGGTTTTGCCCTAACTGGACAACCATAGAATTAGTAAGAAATTAATATTCTATACACACTAAGAAAATCTGGGTGTCATTTCGTTTCCCTACCAGAAAAAGAATATGCAGAGAAATAAAATGCATATTAAAATCAATATATTATAGATTTTAATCTTAGTTTTTCCTTCTGTGAGATGCAAAATACTGCAAAGCAACAAAAAAATGCAACATTCTGTTTTGAATAAGGCTGAGCTTTAGGGAACTATTTGCTTCTCTTATTTAATAATAGGCTACAGTCCCTATCCAAATTTGTCTTGAAAGGTTGTTGAAGCTGCAAAGACTATCAGGACTCATAAAGAAGGGGCCTCTGAAGCACTCTTAAGCTCCCAAATGATTTACATCCACCAGTGTTCTTACTTCTGGATTATCTTACATGAAGCCAACACTCTTCAGCAAGATCTCTCCCTCACTGAACAGCTGCAAAGCAAGAGGAAGGATAAAGGGGGATCATCCAACAACAAGGAGGGATAAAAGATTGATAACTAAGGCTTTGGATGAAACTGTTATCTCCATTCAGTAACCCAGATGTTAACATTCCATCCTCATTCAAGGAGAGTTCTTTGATAGACATGACAAAGCTTTTAAGGAATGTAATTCATTAGTATGAGGGCTTTGTCATGGGTCAATAACCACTAAGCTCTCATCATTGTGTAATCTTGGGTGCACCTATGCAATGGCCCCTATTTATTACAGTAACATTATTTTATATTTAAAAGGGAATTCTTTAAATATACTAACCCATGCAGTATGAACTATGAATTTTTTTTTTTTTGCTTTCCTCATCTATTTTCTGACAATGGCAAATCTCTCATTTGATTTCCTTTTTTCTTCCTTTTCTATACTCCTCATTCATCTTTATCATATATATATTTTTTTAATTTTTTACGTTCCCATCCATTCACATCTGGATGGGAGGAGGCGCCCATTTTCCCCAAGGCATTCTGATGATGAAGAAAAAAAATAATAAAGAAAAATTATAGGCAGGAGGACTAAGACCTAATGCCAGCTCTATTCCTAATTAACCATGTGAACTTGAACCAATGCTTTCACTTTTCTGGAGGTGGTAGTTGAGGTAATGAGACTTCATCCTTTCCATCTCTAAATCCTGGTTATTCTGAATGAAATATATTAAAAGACATTATCAAATCAAGAAAATAGTGTACTTTCCCAAGAAGGAGGAATGTGTTCTCTGCCTACTTAGAAAGATATCCTTTCAACATATCTACCTTCCTGGTGAGAACAAGTTTCAAAAGTCTATAATCTCATCAAATCATTATCAAATCAAATCAAATCAAGACATTATCAAATCAAGAGTGGACATTATCAAATCAAGAATGTGCCCCCAATTTTTCTTTATTTGCTGTGGATCAACAAAGGAATGAGAGTTGCAGTGTTTCATGGAATAATCACTAGCAACATGTGACTATATAAATTTAAACTTAAGGGGCTTAAGGGAACTAACATGAACTACATGTAGCAGTTCAGTTCTTCAGATGTATGAACCACTCTTCAAATGCTCAAAAATTCCTTGTGGTGGGCCTCCCTGGTGGCGCAGCGGTTGAGCGCGGCGCTGTGGAGCTGTCAGCAGCAGCAACGCGAGTTCGATGCCCAGCCAGGGAGAATCCCACATGGCACAGCAGACCTCTCCTGCCTTGCCCACTGCTCCCCTCAGCAGTGTATTTCTGATCTGCCTGTTCTGCTACCCGCTCTGTCTCTGGTGAACCCTCTCGCCACCCCACGCCTCTGGCCTGTACCCCAGCTTGTATGTATAAATAAAAAATAAATCTTTAAAAAAAAAATTCCTTGTGGTTAGAAAACACCATATTGAGCAATGCAGGTATTTGTACCATCTTAAGGAGTTCTATGGGACAGCACTGAATGAGAGCAACCTAATATTCATGAAACACCATGCAAAATACACACATTAAAGTGATAATCATTGCCTTTACTAAGTTTAAAATTGGGAGAAAAACACAACATCCCTGTAGTGCTTATTTTTTTAAGATGTATTTATTTATGCATACAAGAGCTGGGGTGCAGGCAAGAGGTGCAGGGGGTGGCAAGAGGGTTCACCAGAAACAGAGTGGGGAGCAGAACAGACAGATGTACTGAAATACACTGCTGAGGGGAGCAGCGGGTGAGATAGACAGGTCTGCTGTGCCATGTGGGAAGCTCCCTGGTTGGGGATTGAACTCCTTCATGCTGCAGTGGCTGTGGATAGCTTCATAGCACTGAGACTTGACCCCTTGCACCACCAGGGAGGCCCTACCTGCAGTGTTTAAAAAAAGAAAAACAGGGCCTCCCTGGTGGCGCAGCGGTTAGCGCTGCGCTGTGGAGCTGTCGGCAGCAGCGACGCGAGTTCGACACCCAGCCGGGGAGAAGCCCACATGGCGCGGCAGACCTCTCCTGCCTCGCCCCGCTGCTCCCCTCAGCAGTGTATTTCTGATCTGCCTGTTCTGCTACCCACTCTGTCTCTGGTGAACCCTCTCGCCGCCCCACGCCTCTGGCCTGTACCCCGGCTTGTATGTATAAATTTAAAAATAAATAAATAAAATAAAATAAAATCTAAAAAAAGAAAAACAAACGTGGTATAGTTTCTTATCAGACTTCTTTCATTTTAGTTCCCATACTCATAAAATGAGGATACTATACTGGACCATCTGCACATTCCTTTCTGGCTTTAATTTACTAAGATGCTACGATTCTACCAGACTTATAAGTTTACACAATCGCCTTTAGTCTAAGATGTCATTAAGGAAATGGAAGATTTTAAGCTGGGCTTGAAAGATGTTGGGATATGCAGAGAATTGAGGGGAAGGGGTATGTGGAGAGTGGTGTATTAAAGACAAGAGACACCAAAACATGTTTAAGGTCCACCAAAAAGTTTTCCTGATAATGTTGGTTTTAAGGAAGACTTATCGAACCATAAGTTAAGAGTGGACTTATAAACCATAAGTTAAGAATGCAGTTTCCCCCTTAGACTGAAAACTTCTAATGCCAAAATAAAATACAAATCAATGAAAAGTTATATTGCACTTTTATATTGGGCAGCAAGGAGAACCATGGAGAAATGCAAATGGAACAATCTCAAGGACAAGAAAGCTAAGAACATCATTAAGGTCTCTCTACCCTTTTGAGAAATATTGCACAGAAATAAAAATATAATGACTTGGCTAGCTGGAATTTTTGCAACTTTGTCAAATAAACCTAAACTTCATCTCAGACTAGAGAGCTTCAGAATCTCCTGAAGCAAAGCTTGGTCTTAGTACTGAAGACATTATTAAGTCATTCCAGAGGGTAAAATAGTGTACTTTCCCAAGAAGGAGGAATGTGTTCGCTGCCTACTTAGAAAGATGTTCTTTCAACATATCTACCTTCCTGGTGGGAACAAGTTTCACAAGTCTATAATCTCATCAAAGGAAGCCAAGTGGCAGAGACTCTCTCCACAGGAGGAGCTAATCAGCAAGGCTTCCTTTCTTTTCTTCCAGGCCCTATTCATTGTTTTCCTAGGGCCTAGTTTCCAAGCTATTGAAATTTTCCTTGATCCCTCTCAACCTTCAATCAGATTTGAGGAAGTGATGATTTCCCCTGGATTCTTTCTTTTAAGTTCCTTCTTTTGAATTAAAGGGTTCAGTCAGGTCTTAGCACAATACTTGGTTAGCCCAGCATTTGACATTTTGCAGTCTTAGACACTAGTCTGAAATGAGTCTGGGTGCTGAGGCTCCCCAAATGGTTGTCTTCATTAAGCAATTTTTCTTCAGGTCTTGGCAGACAGCTCTGGATAAAAAGTAATCTGATGACTTCAGAATATATCAAGAATCTTCAAGACTGAGAGCCTCGTAGAAGAGGCTATATCCAGTTGTGGTTCAAAACTGAAACTCTCCAATTCGAAACAAGGGGTGGGGGAGCATGCTAGCAAACCCCAGGAGTTTAAGCAAGTTTATTAGAGAGGTTATTGAGTCTGTACGCTTTTATTCCACAAAGTCCACAGGGAAGTCCCGACATTTCCCTTTGTTCTCTATAACAATATGTGTCAATCCTCACTTCTTTTTTCTTATATTTCTTTTCCCAACTAACCAGAGGGAGGTAGAAATGTTCTTCTTCAGAGAAGATGGGAGAGCAATGGCTTCTCAGCTTAACACAGATGGCTGCTAGGTAAATAAGTCACAGTCCAATTAACCCACCTCTGCTTACTAGATTTGGCTTCGCATTGACACACACACTGGGGAACCAGACTGAAGGTCATCTTAGGAGATGTGAGGTAGGTTGCTGGGAGCCTGGGTAAAGGTGAAGGTAAAGAGAGGGGAAAAGTCTCTGTTTTTTAATATGACTTTGAGAAACTGGTACTGCACGATAGTCATTTGGATATCACTTTCAGGGAGGAAGTGGTTGCCCAGGAATATGGTGGTGCACATTCTGTTCCTTCTACTAATGAAATGTGGAATTGTATTGTCTCTGACATGAGTTATCTTGCTACCTGCTATAATGTCATTTACATTACCACACAGTTAACCAAGACAGACCAGACATTGTGCCGCTTCAAAGGTTTTCTTATTCTTTTTTTCCAGTTCCCACTTAGGGGAGGTAGTAGCTGAAACCAAAGAAGGAGAAATGCTTCTAACTTGGTTGGAAGCCTGCAGAGACAGCCCACTTAATTATCATCTTTATAATCAGCACAGAGAGAATGTAACACTATCCCAGCCACACAATAATTGTTAGCATAGTCAAATGATAAAGTTTCCTCTCCTTCTTCTCATAGGTTCCCTGATGCTAGCAAGGCATTCTGTTTTATGGACAATTTTTAAACAATATGTTTAAGACATACTAAAGTATTTTTATTAATGACACAAGAAATAGCTGTTCAGTCACAAATCATAGATCTTGAGAGTGCCAGGGAAATAAACATGGAACCATGAAATGATTCTCACAAACAGTTGAATTTATCTCTTGGCAACTTTTCACAACACCTTCAGCTAACAGGGCACCCATGCATGGAAGAGAAACAATTAGGCACATGCCCTTAAGTGACAGATTTCAGCCAGTAACAAGAAAGTGACCTTTTTATTTCTCCCCAATTACCAACTTCCCCACCCCCAATGCCATTTGAGAAATCAATCAGTATACAGAGCAAGCAAATTTCACTTCCTCCAGAAACTCTTTTTTGCACCTCAGGATGAAGTTTTCCTCCTAACAAATCCTCTAAAAGATTGAATCCAAATGTATTAGGGGCTTGTGGGCCAAAAACACCATGTCATTCTCATGTTTATTTAAACAAAATCCTTCCTAGCACTGTATAAAGGTGGCTGATACCACCTTCTGGTTAAAAAAACAAACAAACAAACAAACAAAAACTCTTGAAATGTGTATCTATGAATAGATGCTGCAGGATCTATTATAGAAAATCAGTAGGTATGTTAGGACTCTGCTGTGAATCCCATCCCAAAGAAGAACCAGTTTCAAAATGGACAAGTAGATCACTTATTATTGTAGGTTTTGAAATTAAGAGTTGTAAAGAGTGGTAGAATATGTCATCCCAAAATATAACTGTTGGAGTTTAGAACATGACACCCAAAATATGTGGTATTGACATACTGATAATTTTGCACTGGCTATATGACTTTAAAAACAGAAAATGCAGGAAGAGACTCACTGGACTCATGTTATGTGCCTAAAGACAGATCCTTCAAAAGGAAGTCAATTGTCATAAATCTCCTCTTCTGGAGTTTCATCAAGGATGGAAGATTGAATTTATCACAAGTGTGTAGAGTAGAAGTCAACACCACACTCAGACTAACTGTCACAAACTATCATCCCTCCCATCTATTCCAAGAGGCCATTCATTTATACTAAAAATAATTACTCTCCTCTACGAGACCTATATAACCTTCCCTTTTCCCAAATAAGATGATATTTGAGACTGAATTCTCAGCTGCCTGAGAGAGTTAAATCATTGTCTCTGTCTCTCTCATGTATACACAAAACATACTTGTTAACAAACTTCTGTTTGTTTTTCTCTTGTTAATCGATCTTTGATTATGGAGGTCTTAGCTAAGAACTCAGAAAGATAAAGAGAAAATTCTTTTTCCTCCCTTATAGTAGACACACAATTTGCAGAAGAACTTATGGCCCTGGAAGTATCCAGTGACATCAGAATTCTAGACAAGTGCTGTGGCAAGAAATATCAGGTGTCCCATCACCGAGATTAACACCGATGCCAGTCTGTTACAGGAAATGACAAATAGGGAGTACCTGGATGGGCTCCAGCTGAACTGTGCCCCCTTTCTTAGGAAAACGAGTCCGTTTTTAGAGTTTTTAAGATCTTTTTCAGAAAATTTATGAATTACCTTAAGTGCACAGTTTCTAAAAACCCTACAGATAGCATTAATCTTTCTGAAAAGAGGGTTTTCCAGCATTCCATTGACATTTTAAGATTTTCCTCTAGGGGCTAATACAGAAGGCCTGAGCTATACTATACTGACCATCTCACTGATGAAATAGGCATTAGCAGGAATTTGGGCCGTACAACAGTTTGGGGAAAATCTATGAAATCCAACCAGAATACCATCCAGCTAAAATATCTTGTCCCCATGGAAAATGCTTTGTGTTTGCCGTGTTTTAAACACAACCACAAATCTGTAAGGTGGGGATATAATCCACTTCAAGCTGAGATAGATAAAGACTAAGTGGTGAGTGGAAGGTTACATAGCTACTAAATGTCAAGTTAGGCAAGTGCTCCCAATTTAGTACTATTTCTACTACCACACAAAAGAGTTGGTGTACTATACTTGAAAGTTTGGGTTGTTCCTGACACATAGTAAATACATGATAAATAACCAATACTTGTTCTCTGACATAAACTTAATGCTAATACTTTTTATTTTTCCTCTAGGAATCAATCCCATTTCCCTCCCTGCCTATTATACTTTTTAATGTAATTTGCTCATTACACCAGCTTTTAGATGGTTATCAGGAAATCATTCTACATCCAATTGTGTACCTCCTTAGACCTAATAAAATATATAATCTGACATTTATTAAGATCCCAATAAGTATATCATTTTCTTAATATATACTATTCCTATGCCTCAACACTGCACTTTTATATGTGTGAATGGACTCAGATGGCTGACTTTGCCCGTTAAGAAGTGGTGGAAAATGAACTTAGGTCCACCAGAGACAACAATGCTAAGGGGTTGCATTAATGTTAATCAGTGTTTCTGAGTTTCAGTAATTCTTGTATCATAGGAATAGTAGCTATAAAGTCCTTGGCTTATTTCTTGGTACAGACTATAACTCTGAAAAGTAAGTATAATTATTCTATTAAAACCTAGCACAGTATATGTGAGTATATGGTCTGAGTCTAACAAATGTACATTTGTACACTAATAAAATTTATTGAGTACTTTTGCCAGAATTGTGTTAACACTTTCACATGTCTATATAATCTCATGTAATCACCATAACCCTCAGAGATGGAGCCCACAATTTATTAGTTATATTATTCCCATTACACATACAGAAAAACTTAGGCTTAGAAAATCAAGCAATTTAATCAAGGTCACTTGGTTAATAAGTGGCAGAGCAGGCTAGAAACAGGTCTTAACACATATTTTAACTACATATTAACACATATTTTAACTACAATTTCAGTGTCCTTTTAATTGCTTCTTTATCAAGGAAAAGAAAGACTGATTCTATAACTGTACTTGGAACTGTAACAAATGCAAATTATCTGGAACTATGGTCTTCCTCTGAATAAACATGATTTTTGACATTGGTTTGCCAAGTCTTACCTAAAAAGGTGACACAGCATTTAAGGTTTGGGAGAATAATTACAATTAGTTTTAGTAAAACATGGGAATTATCTCCTGCGACATTTCCCCAACAACCAGACTAGCAACTTGGTGGCGTGCAGTGGGAGTGTGAGGGAAGCTTTATAGGGGAGAGAAAGGTCTCCTCCTGCCACCCCTTCACCTTCTGGTGGAGAGCACAGCTGGTGTGTTGGCCGGGGTTCCAGGCAATATGCTTTCTCTGACCTTAGGCTTTAGTCCATATGGCATTGCCTCTCTAAGTAGAAAAGGAAAGCTGTTTTGTTTTATTGAAAATTAGGTTCATATATACATAGTGTTGACAAAGGCATTATAGGAGTAAGAACCATTTGTTAACTTGTAACTTAGCAAGATGCCCCTTTGGAGACAGAAGAGGGCTTCGAGGAGCAAGAAAAGTGCCTGCTTGCTGTTTGCTCAGCATTAATCCCGCAAAATCCACTGCCTGAAACCAGACAAAAGACAAATTACATGGCTGTTGAGGAGTTTATTTTTCCAGATGGCCAACTTGAAGCTATAGTTCACTGGCAAATTAAGTCTCCTAATACAGAGAAATCCAGTCCAGCCATGTGTTTAATAAAAAGCACAAAGTGTGCTTCTCAAACACATTTATTTGGAAAAGTGGAAAGCTGGAGAGAGTGTATAAAGGGAAGCCCTTGCCACATACTGAGTTTCATCTTTCATGTTTGGTCAGTTGGTAAGAAAACAAAGCTGTGAAAACTATTTTCCAATTGTCCCAGTGACTCCTGTTGATACTAGTCTAATTCTTCAAAGACAGCCACTTGCCTTTCTACCTTGATAAGGTCTAGCTATTTCTGTGTTTCTGTTTCTATTTCCCTGTGATCTGGTTTTCCCTCTTTAATATTTCTCTATGGCAAGGAAATAACTGTCTTTCTGTCTATCTACCTACCTACCCACCTACCTACTTACCTAGCCATCTATCGCTCCATCCTTAATATGTAGAACATATATGTAGGAGATATAAGAGAAGATGTGGCAAATAAATGTATATGCATATATTTCATCTATAAAAGATATGATATATGACATATAAGGTATTTTAGGTTATGTAGTTGGGAAAGACAGAGAAGCTACTAGACCTTTGTTTGCATGAAGGCAAAGAGTATAAAAGTAGAAATAATGAGAGAAAAGAAAAATCAATCTATCCTATCATTCAGAAATTTTGTCAATCATCAGTTTTACTATTTTGATTTTTTTCAAATCAGAGAAGCAGGGAGTAGACAGATGGATGAAAATGGTTAAAAATTTAGAGTCCATTTGTCTTCATGATAATAATACATAATAGTGCAGTAGCTCTCTTTTAATTAAATAAATACTTATGTATACCAGGGAATACATTCAGCACTTTGCATATATTTGTGCCATTTACCCTTGCTCCACTATGATATTGTACTTTTCATTTCAGAGAGGAGAAAACAGACTTAGAAGGTAATTATCCTTCTAGAAATTGGTAGTAGAATCAGAATTCAAAATCTACTAGTCTTACCCCAGAGATATTATGCTTAACTACTCTCTCCCATTTGTTTACTCATTCATTTATCCAATAAATTTTAACAGAATACCTGCTCTGTGCCATACATTATATAAATATTGGGCATTCAGAAAAAGGAGTTCTTTATTCACTTAGTTCTACAACTATTGAGAGAGACAGTCATAAAAATAACTGCAGCGTGGTGAGGTATGTGGCAGAAAGGAGCTGTATATGGGTCCCAGTGGCCCAAAATAAAGTATCTCTCACTGACCCTTGAGAAAGGGAAATGATGAAAGTTCAAAGGCAGAAAATTAACATACTGAATAATTATCTTTCGTCTGCCTCACAACCAAGAAAAATGTTCTAGACAAGATTTATCTTTAGGAAAAAAAAAGTCATGCTAAATGTTCCCTAAGCTTCCATTTTCAAACCTCATAAAAATAACCCTGTTTAAGATACGGAAAAATAGATTCTATCCTAAAATTTTTCTTGTCTCTGTTCCAAGTCCTCTCTTTATCTTGTAGGCCCTGGTCCTCTATTTTTTAGTACTTTCTTGATGAATTTCCTGCCCTTTAGCTTAGTCCCCAAGCAACCCAACCCCAACCCTGCTATCAGGGTGAACTTCCTGTTGTTGTTGCTGTTTTTTTAATGTTTATTTTTGCATAGAAGAACTAGGGTGTAGGCCAGAGGTGTGGGTGGTGAGAGGATTCACCAGAGACATAATGGGGGAGCAGAACAGGCAGATTTGAAATACACTGCTGAGGTGAGCAGTGGGCGAAACAGGAGAGGTCTGCCGCACCACATGTGGGTTGGCTTCCAGGCCAGGGATGGAACTCAGGCCTTAGCAGTGATAACATTGAGACTTAACCCCTAGGCCACCAGGGAGACCCCAGAGTGAACTTTCTAACATGAAGAGACCTAAGCACCTCATGTTAAGGCTAAATATCCTTTAGCCATGCCCTGTTCTACCTGTTAATGTGCTCCACTTTCATAACTAACAGCCATTTATGCTGGGGTGATTTGTTTCAAGCAGTTTATACAGCCCATCTCTAACATTACCAGAAACATTGTAATATATATAATATTCTTATTTATAAATGAGGGAATAGAAGATCAGCGCAATTGAGCAACTCATTCAAGATCATGCCATTAGTAGATGGCAGAGTGACAACCAACATCTGCTGCCTTCCTTACTGGCAAGTGGGCACTTTATGAAAAATAAAAAGCTGCAACTTTTACATTTCCTGTTACTGCTAGCACAATGTCTGATGGTGAAAAGATGGAACAGATGAATAAATGAGTACAGCTCTGCTGCATATAAAATTTGGTTTTAAGTTCTATCTTCCGTGTTTCTGCATTTCATAGACTTCCTCAAATGTGTAGTACAAAATTAAACCAGCCTTTGGTTCCTTCCCTCACTGGGTTCTAAGTGGGAATCTCCAATCTACTTGTAAACTCCTCTTATCCACAGGTAGAAAGTCAAAGTGTACATGATTATTCTATCCTTTGTTATTTAGGGCTGTCAAATCACACATCACATGCAGGAACCAAGGAAAAGGTCTGTCAAAATCTCTAAGATGCTGCTATTTGTGTGGGGCCAGACTACCTCAATCCATTCCAACTTCATTATTAAGAATGCATATAAATGGCTAAATGTGTAGATGCTTGGTTCAGTTCTTTGTTGGAACATAAAAAAGAGAATTAGAAAAGGACGATATTGTGCGGCCTCCCTGGTGGTGCAAGGGGTTAAGTCTCAGCACTATGACACTATCGCCAGCCACTGCAGCACAAGTTCGATCCCAGACCGGGAACCTCCCACATGGCACAGCAGACCTCTCCTGCCTCCCCGCTGCTCCCCTCAGCAGAGTATTTCAGTGAATCCACCTGTTCTGCTCCCCACTATGTCTCTGGTGAATCCTTTCATCCCCCAAACTCTGGCCTACACCCCAGCTCTTGTGTGCATAAATAAATAAACCTTTAAAAAAAAAAAGAAAGAAAAGGAAGATGCTGTGACTTTCCTATTGGGTCATCTAGTCATCCCATCTTAAAAGGTATTTTTTTAAACATTTATTTATGCATACAAGAGCTGGGGTGTAGGCCAGAGGTGGGGGGAGAGAGGATTCACCAGAGACAGAGTGGGGAGCAGAACAGGTGGCTTGACCAAAATACACACTGCTGAGGGGAGAAGGAGGTGAGACAGGAGAGGTCTGCTGCACCATGTGAGTCAGCTTCTCGGTAGGGGATAGAACTTGAGCTGCGGTTGTGCTGCAAAATGCTTCATAATGCTGAGACTTAACCCCCTGTACCACCAGAAGCCCCAAAAGGTTTTTAGAAGAATAATTGAGTTCATGTATATGGAATACTCAGAATAGTAGCTGGCACAGAGTCAGCATTCCAACTGTTGCTATTACTAGTATAATTTCCTCTTATCCTTACACACATGCTGTGGTGGGTGTTGTGAATATTATTTCACTTTTACTGACAGGGACATAACAGAGAGATTAGTCATATTCAAGGTCACTGAAATTTTAATAACTAGAAATCATCTTCATGAGACTTGACCACATCACATGCAGGAACCAAGGGGGCATATCACACACTGGAGGCATAGCTCTCCTGCTGGCCTGGCAAAGAGCCCCACATGGGGACAATTCAGAAGGGTCCACAATCAGGTCAGTTTATTAGAGTTTTGCCAGTTGTATTTCCACTCTGTTCATTAAATTCAGGTTCTGAAGATCAAAATAATGAGAGTTTTGGAAAGCATTTTACTTCATAAGTGGTTGTCACAAAATATATTATGAACACATAAAGGTCAATATATCAGCATCCTTCCCTGATT
>PVIJ01007055.1:69134-86346 GCA_004024925.1 Scalopus aquaticus | reverse complement strand
ACAAAAAAAAAAAAAAAATGGAGAAAAAAAAAAAAAAAAGATGATTTGATATACATATGTATTAGAGAAGGAATACATTTTCTTTTTATGCCTTTAGATAGGAATCACTTAGCTACAGAATATCTTTAGCCTTTCAGACACCTCTTCTATAAATCATTTACCAAACTGGTTTAAACTCAGCTCAAAAATTTTTACATCCACAGCCTGATTCTTCCTTTCTGAAAAGAAAATCTTAGGTCTTTTTGACTTGTGGAAGATTTAGCACAAGACCTAATGGGACTGAATGGAGGGTTAAGAATGGATTAGTAGAAGGAGATATGTGCAGGCCACTAAGCAGCTCTGAAGAACATAAAAACTTGCTCTAATGGTAGCTGGCACTCAGAAGCCACAGCAGCAGGAGGGAGCTAAACAACTTCACTCTGGTAAAGATGGGCGGGCTCTGAAATGGGAGGCAACAATGGCTACTATTTGCTAGGTTTTGCTTCTCAACAGAAATCGTAACATTCCTGGCTGCAGTCCAGACACTGGATTAGTTTATTCACCCATTCAATCCTCCAATTTTGGACAAGAAACTTGATGTCTACAAAGACTAAATAGTTTGTCCAAGGTCAAATCTATACTGGGTCAAGGGTCTAAATCCTTAATTGCTCTGCTTACTACAAGGGTGGTAAAAAAGCAGAAGTTCTGAGTCTGGGCAGGCACAGATTAGAACAGAACATCCAGATGAACTAAATATAAAATTCCCTTCTCCCAGTCAGCGAATGGGCCTCTGTTGTTTGACCAAGATTCCTTGCTCCTTTTCCCTTGGAAGCCCTCAGGCCCTTAAGCAAACAGATTTGGGGTGGTTTACCCCTCCAATCATCCATGCATGACCAGACAGATATGACTTCAAAATGGAAAAATTAAGAGAAGACCATGGAGAAGTACAGCCAAAAGGAAGAATCCTGTGGTGGAAGCAGTAATATGAGGCAATTTGGGGCAGCTTGGTGGAAATGGCTAAATGATACATCGGTAATTCCTCATGAATCTAGACCTGCCCCCGAACAAAGTAGACAAGACATCACACTTAGCAAATGTGTGACCTTGAGTAGGTAATCCCTTCCATGCCCAGGTCATCTCATCTATGAAAATGGTCTCATGAGATTTTTAGAAGACTGAATATGCCAACACCCACTAAACACTTAGGAAATTGTTAAGTATTAGAAAATACACAACACTAGTAATGTATGTAGAATGCACACTTCTACATACAAACTGAATAGAATTTTTTTTTAATGCTAAACCACCAAGCATTCTGCTTTCTGTCACAGAAAATTTTATCTTTCCAGTTAGGAAGCAACTCACAGGGGATATTACAGACCTGAGGATTTATCTTAATTATTTAACGACTACACCTAGGCTTTAATGACTATACCCTATCTCCGTTTATACCAATGAAGTTATATACCCGAGGAAAGAAAATTTTCTTTATCATTTGCAACATCCATCCATTCATTCATTAGTTTGCTTGACAAGTATTTAGGTGTCTACCATATGTTGAGTGGCAGATATAATGACTATCTCTGCATCATGAGATACCAGAAATCATAGTGACCTTCAATCAAATCAAAGAATTTCACAGATAAGAAAAATTGGGGAAAAGAAAAATTCTGAGTCTAGCTTGTAAGAGCCATGAGTCATAGGACTGGTAGCATGAGGGTTTCCTTCTCTGGTAGAATGACTGCTGGATAAACATTAGAAAACTGACCCAAAAACTTGATAATAATTTGATCCTGGGGAAGTCACTCACTTGTAAAATAGGAATATTGCCTTTATCCCCAGGATTACCTTTTTCCCAGAATAAAACAAGACACACACATACATGGCCCCATACGGTGTGTGGTCATCTTAGACATGCAGCATTATTTAGAAATGCTCTCCCTGCAAGGGTCAGCACTCTTCACGACAGCCAGTGTGTTTCCCAAGAGGTTCACCTTTATTTCACCACTGACTAATTAAGGAACTTTTCCTGCTTTCTCTGTCTTTCGCAGTAATTTCATTTCTAAAATGGGCCAAATTTCCAAGCTATGGCTGAGCCATTTCTTTACCCCTCTCCCAGTATTAGGGCAGCTGGTGGCCTCAACCATGCCCTTAGGAGAATACAAAAGATGCCACCCCTTTTCCCACACCCATGCTGACACAAACTCATATCAAGCCCAGTTTCTCATCCAGGAGTCCTTGTGCAGCTCAGCTGCTCATCGTGGCCCTCCCTGCTGTGGTCTGAAGCCCCTTGAAATTGCTCCTCTTTATTCATCCACTCCATCAACATTTATCAACTAAGCCCAACAAGGTTTGTTTGTTGGGACATAGAGATGAATGAGGTAGAGTCCCTGATTGCAAGGAGTTCGCTTCAAATGATATGTGTTGTATGATATTTGGTTATTTATCCAACACACATGTAAAGTCATTACATAAGGGCAATGCTAGCAAAACACAGAGGGAGGTGGGCCCACTTTGCTGAAGGAGAGGAAGGTTACCAGGAAAAGTTTATTAGGGTAATGATCTTTAGACTGGGGCATGAGGGAAGAGTTACAATTGCCTGTGATACCAAGATGAAATTATGAATTAACAGATTCCAAAATTGGTTAATGGAAGACCCTTTTAAATCATAGGCCTTTGGTGGTAATCAATGTGTAGTATATTCAGGTGTTGAAAGATAATTCTGCCCACCTGAAATTTATATAGTGTTTTATGCCAATGTTGCTTCAGTACATTTTTAATTAAAAATAAACTGAAAATTAACAATATGCTTTTTATTAGTTGACCTACCTTCCCGTTTAACTTTTTGTCCCTTACACACTTCTCTCCATTTCAATAATATAGTTACCTCCACTCTAATACTACATCAGGCAAGTCTTCATTATTTTGTCTCCACATTGAGTCTACTACCTTTATAAGGATGTGAGTGATCAAAACTCCTGATATGTTTGTGAAATTTCCTTAAAGTGACAAAACATCTGTCACAGACCTTGCTCACAGCCATTGGTGGGAGCTCATTCAGTCAGGTAAGAAACAGATATAAGGGGGTACCATTCCCAAAGTAAGGTACCTTTCACACAGTGGTTTTCTAACTTTGGTGTGCATGAAAATCACTGGAGATTCTCCACAAGGAGTTTTTTTAGAGTCCACCATCAAAGATTTTGATTACATAGTTATGTTAGTAGAATCTCAAATCTGAATTTTTAGTGAGTTATTCCTCCAGAAATAAAGCAATTTGACTTAGGTCATTCACGCAATATGCTAGGTAACAAGAATTAATAAATAATAATAAATAATAAAATAATGGCAAATAATAAATCCCCCATGTAAGGTATGCAGGATGAAAGGTACCTCTTTATTCTCAAGAGGCAATAGCACCTCTTGATTTAACATTCCTGTGTAGGGGAAGGCAACTGTGATGATAAGCACCGGGGTGGTGAAGAGGCTGGTGGGACACAAAGCACCAGTGATGAGTGATGGAGCACCAGGAAACAGAGGAGGAGGAAGACGGTGCCTTTCAAAATGGATGTCCCAAGAGTGACCATAAAAGGGCACTGGTGCCCAAGGCAGACCCTACCCAGATCCCAGGGCAGCTTCCAGGCAGGACTTTGAGATAGGGATTGCTCTTTCTTGGGGATGTGATTTTTACAGCTGGCAGCTGAAGAGCATGGTCACTGTGTGGAGAGAGGAGAAGGGTTTGTGTGTACCAGATGCTCTGTATTTTATTTCCTACAATTAAACTCAGAAAAAAGAAAATTATCCTTTATCTCTCCCTGAGCTAATCATCTCTGTGACACATTTGATACAGCACCTGGAATCTGTAGTCGACTTGATGCTGTGAGTCCTGCTTAGTGTTTTACAATAACACTGATTGTGTGAGTGTCCGTTACCTAAGTGAAACAAGTCCATTCCATTTATATCTGGGTGAAACATATGTCATTTGTATGTATTTAAAATAATTAAGAAGCTCAATCTATACGTGAAAATATACCCTCTAACTATAAAGTCAGACATACAATTCAAGAAAATAGTTTTTAAGAGCAAAGCACCATGTGCTAGTTCCTTCTGGGGCCTTAGCTCATTGGAAGGAAATGATAAAATTTGGCAATGGCGACTGCCAGGATGACAGAAGACCACAACAGGCACAGAAGGGGGAAATTAGGAGAGTTTAATGGAGGGGTTGCGATTGAGGGAAATTGTGAAAATAGTTATAAATTCAACAAAAAGACAGTGGCGGGGGGTGATACTGGCATTAGAGACAGGAGACAAAGACACTAAGATTAGGTGATTCAGGAAGCAGGGAGTAGTAGGGAATGTAAGTAACTTCTAAGGAAACAGTAGCAGAACAAAACTATAAATATCGCTATCGCCCATATTTTTTGAAAAATCAGAAATGTGAGGCTGAGCAGTATCTCCTTACTTCTGGAAGTTTGAGTAAGTGTGAGCTCTGCATTAAGAACATTCCTCTAGCAACACTATGTAAAATAAAGTGGAGCGTGGACACAGAAGCACAACCCCTCCCTGGGAGCAACCTTCCATGTCTTACAGGAAAGTCCTCAGGTAAGGACTATACTGAGAAACTCATCCAATAAAACCCAGCCTCATAGCTCATACATGACAACCTCTGGGCAGTGGAGGCTATAGTTCTCACTGCCTCTGGTATGTTTTACCCCAACTAAGAAGGCAAATCTTCCCCCCTAACTCTGAGTCTACTCTAACACCTTGGCACCATTCTCTTACTGCTTGGGATGACATGATATTTGTATAAAACTGGATATGGGGTACACATTCTTTGTTTTAACAAACAAAAATACTCTCATAAATAACAGGTTACTTGAAAACCTCATCCCTAATGCCCTGGCTACTTGGTCAGAGTCTCATCTTCTGAAATACAGATTAAAAGTGCAATAAATATCATCATACAGGCCCCTTATCTGTGTTGCTGAGTATTTTTCACATGTGTTAGAAAAGACACAATTCACTCATCGCTATAAACAACTATCTGAAGCAGCTGGAATGAATTAAAGACATTGCCAACTCAGAAATGAGACATAAGTGATCCTGTGGGGGGAAAGTACTTTTAAATTGTTTAAATGTGCTTGTCTAACATGTCACTAAAAGCTATAATCTTCCATTTTCCATTAACAACTCCATCAATTTTCCCTTAATGTTTCAAATTAACTGTCTTCTCTCAAACATGACGCTATTCAACATTTGAAGAAAATGGCCCCTTGCTTTTTTTTATTCTAGACTTAGAAAACCAAAATCATTTTCTATTTGCATTTTTATAAAAGTTTATTCGTATTAGAAGTTGGCATGTTTCCTATCATTTGAAATTTGGGAGCAGTGCCCAAAATAAATGTACCTGTTCTTTTATAAATTCTATGATACCTGTGATGTTGAAATTATAACTATGAAAAGCAGGAGAAAATTACATTGTTTTTATAAAGATACATTGTTTTTATACATTCCACAAGCTAACCAACTTTCATTTTACTCATCTCATCCTTACATCCTTGTTCTCTTTTGAACCTTGCCTTCTAGTAGCAACTTAATAGGGAGAATGAGAAACACAAAGGGAGAATGTGTCAAGTCTCTAGTACCCTCAATTCAAGGGAAAAGCATACACTTATTAGAAGGTGTGTATGGCCCTTCATCCTATCCCAATTACTGGATATAGCACGTTTAGCTAGTAGATAAAGAAAATGCCATCTTCACACCAAAGAAGTTTCGCATCAATCTACCAAGCAACCACTAATGGTCATTTTGGGAAAGATTTCAAACCTATAATCCTGATTGTGTCTATTTAGTTTGGTGGTTTACTTGAGAATGTTTACTAATTCATTCCAATGTAAAGAATATTTACTATCAATTTATGCAGGCATGAAGCTAGACACTGGGATATAAAGGCTAATTAAACATGAACCTTGCTATTGAGGAGCTTGAATTGTGCAGGAGATGTAAAAATCATATTCAAATTATATTGTAATGTGATGTCATTAGATAGGACAGCTTGTCTAGCTTATTATAGGAGCAGGACAGAATTACTAAAGGTGTCTGAATTGGATAGGAGGGGCACAAATTTCATAGGATGACCCTATTTTCATTTACCTGATCTTATCCTAATATCCTCCTCTTATTGAATGAGGGACATTGCTGAACTTGAAGGGAAGACTTAAAGGAGAAGATGACATTTGAAGTGGATGTTGAATGATGTACTGTTTTTCTCCTTAAATTAAGGTGAAAAATATGTACAAGGTATTTAAGGAAATATTGGACAAATAATTTGACTTGATAACAACCTCAGTTTTTTATGTGCCTAGCAAGTGATGAGAAACACGGGAAAGACATCTGGCTTCAGAATAAATGATCTGACATCATTCCAAGGATCATGGACCCTAACCCCTCATCATGGTAAATTATCCAAAAAAAAAATATCTAAACACAGGTATCGTGATCAGTTTCAAGTGTGAAGGAAATTATTTTGGCATGATGCCTCAGCAGCGAATGTCTCCATTGTGTTCTAGCAACCAGGTTGCTTTTGCAAAATCCAGTGCCACAGTGATTCCCAGCACTTGGTGATGATGACCTATTTTCTCTTTTGGGGCACCTAAAGGATCTTTTTTTATCCTTGGTGTTCAAAAATTTCATGATACATGCTTTAGTGTCTTTTATATTATCTTTACTACATTTAGTTTTGTTATTGGAGATGTCTTATATCACTTCTTAGATAATTCCATGCCATTTTTTTATCTGCTCTCTTTTTTCTGAAATTGTGATTAGCAAATAACTCAACACCTACCTATTTATCTTTTTTCAGTTGTATTTTCTAGGTAATTTCCTTGCCATTATCTTCCAATCCAACTTTTTTGTTTGTTTTGGGGATGAACATCATATTATCAAATCCCAAGAGTTTTTTCTTATTATTCTTTTTCTGAGTCAACCTGTTCTTGCTTCACAGAAGCAGTATCTTCTATAAAGTTTCTTCAGATCTCTAATTTCTATTCCCTATAATTTCTTGTTTGATTATATAATTAGTCATTTGTCTCAATTTTTCATGTAAGAAGCTTGCTGAAAATGTTGGATGATTCTTGTCTGTTAGGTTCAACTTCCAATTAAGGCATAAAAAGTCAAATGGAAATCTCTAAGACATAGGCAGAACTTTAAAACATCTATAGAGAGAAAGGTCCCAAGCCAGGTTTCAATTGAATAATCATTAAATATTAGTATCCTTCTAAGATCAAGAAAGCAAGAAATTCTCCAGGCTTATGCTAGGCAGCCAGTGATCTGAACAAAGCAAAGACAAGACTGGAAGCCTCACCATTTAGTTTAAGGATCAATGCACACTTTAAGGAAATATCACACCTGATAAAATAATTGCTAACTATGGTTAAGAATGCCCCCAAATATTAAATCTAAATGTTGGAATGTGAGATGGCCCAATAAATATCACCAATTTTCGACCAACTGCAATATAAAATAAACATATACAGTAGATGGAAGGAAGATGAGATATTACCTTTATTAATGGTAGGAGTGACATTGAAGAGTGTGACTTCCACCTGAACGGGTAAGCCTCAGATTGGACAGGGTTACACACCTGTCACCAGCAGTCTCCATGTATGCTGGCTGCATCTGTAAATGCACAGTACCTGCTGCAGTAAAACCCATGCATGATGCAGGTGTCTGTATGCTTGTGTGCCGTGCCTGCATCTGTAAGCTTGCTGAAAATATTGCGTCACACATTTATAAAATTTGCAGTCTTCAAATGCAGATCAGGACATAGGCTTTCAGATCAACTCCCAATATGAAGAAATGAGAGGGAGGGAAGGTTTGAACTCAATTCATTCCACCTTTCAAACTCACCCTCCTATACTGTCTGAACCAGTCATGCAGAGCTTACTAATATAACTGAGTTCCTATCACAAAGTTTTTCACAGTTTCTTTAAGATCTATAATCTCAGACTCTCTGGGAAAGTACTGTTTGTGAGATTCTCAACAAGAGAATGTAGTCTTTCTTCTTTTCATTAGTGATGAAAACAGATTCTTCCAATTCTTACAAATACCACTGTTGTTAGCAAGTTTTACACTCTATTATATAAAGTATACAGGGTCCCTTTTAAGTGGAATGTTCTCCAGCCAATACTGGTTATGTTCCTCTCAGCCTTAGCAATCTGAATTCCTACTTCAAGATGTGTTCTCTTGAGACTTGGCAAAAAAGAAGCACAGATTTTGGAATTTGGAGTTCTGATTTACATTTTACCTGTGCAAGTTTCTAAATGAACTTTGAACATGTTGTATCATCTTTCTGAATCTTAGTTTCTTCGTGTGTATAGATAATGATTTTTTAAAGTTAGAAGCATTATATAACTATTAGTCATCATTACCCAGTTTTGAATAGCATTAATAATTGTTTCTACTATTATTGCAATTGAATTTATAATGATATGATTCATTATTACCAGATTTAAGAATACTCCTTGCCTGATCACATTTCTAGAATATAACAAATGCATCTAGATATATTATTTATTATTAAGGGGTATAAAAATGAAGATAGTAATAGTATGCTTGTAAAAGTTTCATGTTGGCCAACATACACTAAATAATTAGTTTGAAGATTTTAATTCTTAAAACTTACCCATTTGAAGAACTATGTAACTTTAAAGATAGTTTTTTAAGTTCAATACATGTAAGGCTTTGTACAACTGGGTTTCTGCAGATGATGGGCATGGCATAATTTTTCTTTTCACATATTCAAGTTTATTTTATGTAAGAGGTACTCTCACCCAGCTATATCCTGACCTTATAAGAAAATTGTACCGAAAAAAGAAAAGGAAAGAAAGTTTTTGTCTGTTACTCATATATTTATTTTACCAGCTTGAAGTCTGATTTGGTAGAGAATGCTAAGCACACAGAGCCAAATGCTGAACAATTAATTACTCCATTCCTATAGGATCATTTTACAGTTAGTACTGCAGTTCTCCTGAGATCACCCTAATTGGCATTTAATTCTAGGTTGAAAGCACAAAATGTTCTCTCAAGCCATCCCTCCTTATTGTGAATCTCATTTCTGAAATCCAGAATTAAAGCACCTCATACGCAATTTTTATGCCACACTGAGTGAAGGAAATTGTCAAGAAGTCTGACTTGTCATTACACCAGAGGGAAATATAAATTGCTCAAATGAGCCAACCAAAATGAAAATCTATATATTATGTATTGGTTTATCATGCAGAAACTCCAGTGTTCCACAGTAAATTCAAATTGTATGCCTTGTGTTTTGTCATTATGTAAGATGGAATACAACGTCAGTCTATTCTCTTGGATATACACCTCCAAAAATTGTCAATAAAACATGATTTCTTGAGGTTTTTTTTTTTTCTCTTCACTTACAAGTTTGAAAAGAGAAGGAATTTGGTTACCCGCCGGTCTTTACTCTGTTCAGTGGCTCAGGTATTGGCCTTGGCTGATCAATAACCTAATCCTTCTCCACAGAGAGATACAGAGTCATTTAGAGCAAATGTACTTTTCCTTCCTTTCATATGTTTGAAAATAACCATCAAGTAGCCCATAAATTTTCTCTTCTCTAGGAAGAACATCCAGTTTCTTTCACTGTTCCTTCTACAGCATGTTCTAAAATTTCCTTCATCATCTTAATAGCTGTCTTTAGGATCTTATTGAGTTTGTCAATACTACATGTACTACAAAGGAAGTTAAGAAAGAGTTTCAGGAATGATCTGATCATCATAGGCTATAATGACAATAAAACCTCCTTTGTTGGAGACATCATATTTCTTTTAATTTAACTATAGTATAACAGCTTTTTACAATGTCCTTTCCCTGCAGATGGCCAACAGGCATATGAAAAAATGCTCACCATTACTTATAATCAAGAAAATGCAAATCAAAACCATAATGAGATACGACCTCACACCAGTAAGAATGGCACACATTGTGCTAAGAATGGCTGGTAACAACAAATGCTGGAGAAAAAGGACCCTCTTACATTGCTGGTGGAAATGCAAACTGGTCCAACCACTATGGAAAGCTGTGTGGAGGACCCCCAAATTATTAACAATGGATCTACCATGTGGCCCAGCAATTCCACTCCTAGGATACAAAACATTAAATCAAAAGGATAACTGCACTCCTATGCTTATTGCAACACTATTTACAATATCTAAGATATGAAAACAACCTAAATGCCCAAATATAGATGACTGGATCAAGAAGATCAATGGAATACTACTCAACAATCAAAAAAGATAAACTCATGCTATTCACAGCAATATGGATGAAGCTGGAAGGGATTTTGCCCAGTGAAATAAGTCAGAAGGAAAAAGAAAAATATCGGATGATAGCACTTACAGGAGGAATATAGGAAAACAGAACAAAGGTCAAAAAAAGAAGACAAAACTTGTAGGCACCTATAGATCTGAGGAATAAAGGGGGAGAAAAAGTGATTTTTACTGTACAAAAATGAATAACAATCTAAGAAAATTAAAAAATTAATAAAATTTTTAAAATAAAATATTTCTCACTGTTATGTAAAGATTAGTATCAGCTACAAATCTTTTTCACAGCTCCACCATTATGTTTTTATGCCACTGAAAGCAACTGACAGATGGTTTGTTTCACTTTGCATTTTCTTAGACTTAAATAAAAGTCTTCAGATATTTTTCCCAATAAATTTCATCTTTTCTGAAAAACCAATAACTCCATAAAGTCAGGGTCCCTATCTGCCTGGTTTACTAGTGATTCCCTCCTTAACTCCTTGCATATAACAAATACCTGGTATACTTTTTAAATAAGTGATTAAATATATAAATTTGTCCCATCATCCCAAGCTACTAAGATCTCTACAGATTCTGATTTTAGTAGTCAATGTATTACCTTTGCTTCCAAACTATGTTATCCACAAATCTGACCAACATTCTACGTTCACTTTGAGTCACTGGAAAAAAAAAAACAAAAACCTCCAGATCTACTTGGTCAAGGACAGAGTTATTGGGTGCATTTTTAGAGACTTCCCTGCGCATCAATGTGAATCGATTTATCAAAGACTGAAATGAAGAAATGAGACTGCCCTTTGAGAGTTAAACTATAAATCAATACTCACATGCAGTATAGAGATAGCAAAGTCACCTTAAAAAGGAATGGACCCAGGTCCATTGTGTGCCTGAAACCTAATAGAAGACATTAACTAATAGAAGACATTAACTAGTTAATAGAAGACATTAACTAGGTCACATAGTCAGAAGTGAACTGAAGAAAAGGGAGACAGTATTGAGGATCCCATCCAGTCTTTTCCAAGGAGCAAGGCTTAATCGGACCAGTTACAGAATGTCTGCTTTGGAAATGGACCACACCAGGTTTTAAAAGGTTGATGCCATTAAACATCGAAACCAATTAGTTAATTCTGCCTGCTCTGATTCCATCATCACCAAGCCACCTGCTCACCATGTGATTTTGGCTGACTCAAAAACTTTGGGTTCCTTTCAGTTTCCCGTCTATAAAGTAGAGCTACTCATCATACCTACTTCATGGGGTTATGTAAGGGTCAAATAGAGTAAGTATACATAAAGTCTGGCTACTGTAACTCCTTATGAAGTGTTAGTTGTGAGGAAAGAAGATGTGATTATGCATAGATGAGAGTCCAGACAGGCTATAGATCTCCCTCGATTTACCATGGAGTTATATCCCAATAAACCCATCATATGTTGGAAATATCCTAATGGACTTAATACCCTACCAGACTGAACATCATCGCTCAGCCTAGCCAGACTTAATTGTGCCCAGAACACTTACATTAGCTTATAGTTGGGAAAAATCATCTAACACAAGGGCTATTTTGTGACAGTGTTGAATAGTTCAGTGTAATTTATTGAACACTATACTGAAAGCAAAAATTAGAATGGCTGTTTGAAAAAACAACAAAAAAATAGTTGTGATCCCATGTGATTAGGAACTGGAGCTTGCCCCTCTGCCCAGCATCAGGAACGAGTATCACACCCTATAGCACTAGTCTAAGAGAAGACCAAAATTCAAAGCACAGTTTCTACCGAATGCATATCACTTTTCCATCTTTGTAAAGTCAAAAAATCATAAGTCGGGGACCATCTGTACAATGCTTTCTAAATGACATCGGAATTTACAGCATCACCCTCAGAGTGTAGCTATGCTTGCTCCTTTCCACACCAGCTTGGTAGCCCCTATCGTATTTCCTTGTGATTAGAAACTAAAAGCCAAAGAATAGATAAAACACAAAGTACCTTCAGATTTTATTTTCACTTGTAATAACAGCAACATTAATAAGCTAACATTTGATAACATAAATAAAAATAAATCTGAATGACATTATTTTGTTGGGAACTTAGTTTTAGCTTCCCCAAGTGGAAAACCAATAAAGACACATCTATGATTTAAAACAGCATAAAAGTTTCAAGGAAAATGACCATATTATCCTCATAGCAAACCAGTGTTATATAATCTCTTACATTTTTTTTCTGCATTGGAGCCTGATGGAAAAGTGGTTTAAACAACTGGATACTCAGAATATTATTTTCAAAAATATTTTTTGATCCAAAGTTATGCTTTCAAGGTTACATTTATAAAGCCAGGAATGAGTCCTACTGGTTTACACAGTAATATATGAGCTACCTGAAATAACATCTGAAAAGTAAATGTGGACATTGCTACATTATTTCTTTAAGTTATATTTATTGAGGTAATTTTGATTTACATCACAGCATATGTCTTCGGGCTATAGGTTTACACCTCTACAAATTTACATTATTTCATCACACCAACCACCAAAGCCCCAGTAACCCTCCATTAGACCACACTTTCCTCCCCTTCGCTCTACCCCATCACATCCCTCTTCTGATAGATAATTTCTAATTTTGTCCAGAACATAGATGTGAGCTTAATTGGCAGTTAGTAAGAGTAATGAAAGTGACATTCCCTGCAGAATATTTCTAACTGCTAAATCCTCCTCCCCAAAATAAGAATACTGGAACAATATCAAACTTTTTCTACGTCACCAAGTAGAAAAGAGTTGTACATTAAAAGGAAAATGTAAAAAAAAATAGACTCAAGTGTCCTGTCCAAATAGTGAGGAAGAGATACGAGACACGAACAATAGCCAAAAGTCTCAGTCACTTGTACTGACAATTTTCAGTCACCTCCCAAGGAGCGTTCCGCTTAAATCACTTAATTAAAATCAAATTTATGGCATGCAGCATCTTTGATGCCAGGGTTGATAAGACAGGTAGTGATTGCGCACAAATATCTACTGAGTACATTTAACTATAAAGAAGTTAATTGCCACTTTATGTCTCCCATTCAAAATTAAGTTGGAAAATGTAGTAGAGAAGAAAGCATAACAAAGCTCTCATATCTCCCATGTTTGTTCATTTATTACCACTCATACCCTGTTCCCCAATCTCAAGTAAGTCAATAGTTTCCAGTTCCATCCATCCACAATTTTTAATCAAGCAAACTGCAAAACAGACTCATCATTCATCATCCTTTAAAAGAGCTGAAGAAAATGAAATGCCCTCAAGGCAGACCATCAAAGGGAAAAGAAAGAAAAAGATACTGCCTGAGTGATCGGACTCAGAAAGACTGAGAGTAAAAACCAACCTTAGTTTTCTCTTACATCCACCTTTCTCCTTCCTTTGATTATTTGATGGCTTGGGGATCCTGTTCAATAGATTTTGTCCAATTTTACAGCATAGATACTATAAATTGTAGTATGTTCAAAAATAGTTTCCTAAAAACTTCACAGAAAATGAGCTAAAGTTATGACTTCAGTAGTTCATAGTCTTGAACACATAATATATCACCTGTGAGTGAAACTGGGCATTGGTGGTTTTTTTTTAAGCAGCCCCCACACTGAGCTGTCTGGACAGACTTGTAACCCTTGTATTCCTGTGGCATAAAGTGACAATTTCATTAGATACTGATTGGTTACGATTGTTTACGTCCAGATTGGGGAGAAAATAAATGTATTTGTAAAGCCACAGAGGGGATTAAAGAAAACCTAATTTAAGTCCTTCCTTTTCACCATAAAATATATAGAAGAAAATATAGGCAAAACTCTACACGACATACATCTCAGCAAAATCTTGAAAGACACATCCCTCAAAGCGAAGGAAGTAAAAGACAAGATAAACAGATGGGATTACATCAAAATAAAAAGCTTCTGTACAGCAAAAGAGACATTAACCAAAACTAACAGACACCCTACCAACTGGGAAAAGATTTTTGCACAAAATACATCTGATAAAGGACTGATAACAAAAATTTACAAGGAACTCACACAACTCAACAAAAACAAAGCCAATAACCCAGTCAAAAAATGGGCAGAAGAGCTCAAAAGGCACTTCTCCAAAGAAGAAAAGCAAATGGCCAACAGATACATGAAAAAATGCTCAACGTCACTTATAATCAAGGAAATGCAAATCAAAACCACTATGAGATACCACCTCACAACTGAGAGGATGGCACACATTAAAAATACAGGCAACAACAAATGCTGGAAAGGATGTGGAGAAAAAGGAACTCTTCTGCACTGCTGGTGGGAATGTGAACTGGTCCAACCACTATGGAAAGCTGTATGGCGAGTCCTCAGACTGCTAAACATGGAGCTTCCATACGACCCAGCAATCCCACTTTTGGGAATTTACCCAAAAGATACAAAAACACTAATCCGAAAGGATACATGCACCTGTATGTTCATTGCGGCACTGTTCACAATAGCAAAGGTATGGAAGCAACCCAGATGTCCAAAAATAGATGATTGAATCAAGAAGATGTGGTACATATACACAATGGAATACTATTCAGCATGGAAAGAAGATAAACACATGCAATTTGCAGCGACATGGATGGAATTAGAGGGAATCATACTCAGTGAAATAAGCCAGAAAGAAAAGAAAAATATCGAATGGTTTCACTTATAACAGAACTATAGGGAAACCAAATAGGAGAGAGACACTCAGCAGGGGGGGAGGGTAGAAGAGGCGGGGGGGAGGGGAAGATAAGGGCACAAAATGGAATAGAAAAGAATACAAGGGACCATGGAGATGGATCACAGGTGAATTGGTGGTGGGCTACCCAAGGGGAATACAAAATGTAAAAGACATAAATAACAATAATAAAAAATAAATAAATAAATAAATAAGTCCTTCCTTTTCAGTGTTAGCAACAGGTAAACTTTCCTTCAATATGCAAATTTGAATGAGTTTTGAATCACCCAGGCAATTTGAATTTTAATTTATGAAACCTAGTATGTAAAGAATTCTCTTTCCCCAGGTTCTTCTCAAATAATCTTCAGAAAAAACACACTCCTTCTCTAAGACCATAATTGATACTTTCCCCCAAATTCCTTTCTACTTCAACCAGGCATTTAGCTAGCTCCAAGTCACTTGTCCCACTCCTCCTACAAGGCACTTGTTGCTCAGGCCCCTCCAAATAACCTCTATTGTTTTCATAAGGCCAACCTTCTCCCAATACAAAGACAGTCTTTATTTCCTCCACCTGAAACTTTCAAAGCAATTTCAATGATGATTTGGTCTTAAAGAAGAACTGCAACAATGAAAGCATCCTTTAACTGCTCCCTGAGTGGGCCATGGTCAGGAGCCCAGCATCTCCCACTCATCCCTTCCTTTCCTCCCTTCCCTCTCTGCGTGGTTTATGTCATCTGAATCTAGGAAGAAAACTGAGAGTAAATAGTATTGCACAAACAAGAACAGACGGACATTCACGTGGGGAAGTGGAGAAAAAAGACAAAGGTTGTCCTGAAATCGCTGTTGGGAACCAAGAAGTTCTATCACTGTTCTTGCCAACCCAGAGGAGGGCTGGGCAGAGGCCAGGGTTGCTCGCTTGAGGAATGAATGGCCCCAGAGTGTGGCAGTGAGTTGGAACATAACTGAGCAGGTGTTCTACTTGCTGTTTCCAAATGGTGTACCTCATGTAATTTTCACAGCAATCTTATGAATTAGGAATCTTTATCTTTATTGATGGATAATAAAACAGAAAAATGATTTTTTTAAATATATATTTTTATTGTTATTTATGTCTTTTACATTTTGTATTCCCCTTGGGTAGCCCACCACCAATTCACCCGTGATCCATCTCCATGATCCCTTGTGTTCTTTTCTATTCCATTTTGTGCCCTTTTCCTTCCCTCCCTCCGCCTCCCCCCCACCCCACTGATTGTCTCTCTCCCACCCGGCCTCCCTATAATCCTGTTATAAGTGAAACCATTTGATATTTTTCTCTTTCTTTCTGGCTTATTTCACTGAGTATGATCCCCTCTAATTCCATCCATGTCACTGCAAATTGCATGTGTTTATCTTCTTTCCATGCTGAATAGTATTCCATTGTGTATATGTACCACATCTTCTGGATCCAATCATCTATTTTTGGACATCTGGGTTGTTTCCATACCTTTGCTATTGTGAACAGTGCCGCAATGAACATACAGGTGCATGTATCCTTTCGGATTAGTGTTTTTGTATCCTTTGGGTAAATTCCCAAAAGTGAGATTGCTGGGTCGTATGGAAGCTCCATGTTTAGCAGTCTGAGGAATCGCCATACAGCTTTCCATAGTGGTTGGACCAGTTCACATTCCCACCAGCAGTGCAGAAGAGTTCCTTTTTCTCCACATCCTTTCCAGCATTTGTTGTTGCCTGTATTTTTAATGTGTGCCATCCTCACAGGTGTGAGGTGGTATCTCACAGTGGTTTTGATTTACATTTCCTTGATTATAAGTTATGTTGAGCATTTTTCATGTATCTGTTGGCCATTTGCTTTTCTTCTTTGGAGAAGTGCCTTTTGAGCTCTTCTGCCCATTTTTTGATTGGGTTATTGGCTTTTTTTTTTGTTGAGTTGTGTGAGTTCCTTGTAAATTTTTGTTATCAGTCCTTTATCAGATGTATGTGTGCAAAGATCTTTTCCCAGTTGGTAGGGTGTCTGTTAGTTTTGGTTAATGTCTCTTTGGCTGTACAGAAGCTTTTTATTTTGATGTAATCCCATCTGTTTATCTTGTCTTTCACTTCCTTCGCTTTGAGGGATGTGTCTTTCAAGATTTTGCTGAGATGTATGTCATGTAGAGTTTTGCCTATATTTTCTTCTATACATTTTATGGTTTCAGGTCTTACATCCAGGTCTTTTATCCATTTTG
>PVIJ01007055.1:18593-69034 GCA_004024925.1 Scalopus aquaticus | reverse complement strand
AGCAGTCCAGTTTTCCCAGCACCATTTATTGAATAGGCTGTCCTTGTTCCACTGCATTTTCTTTGCTCCTTTGTCAAAGATTAGTTGTTCATAGATATGTGGCTTTAATTCTGGGTATTCTATTCAGTTCCATTAGTCAGAAAAATGATTTTTAATAAACCCATTTCAGTTTCTGATGGTATAGCAGGCATATCTAAAACACAATGCTCCTGTGACAGAACAACTAAAAATGTTCTTTTTATTGTTATAATTATGCCATGGGATATGTTAAGTATAGATATTTTGAATATATTTAATATTATCATATTTTAATTCCTAAGATCATATAGCTAAAGCTGACATTGCCTATATTCAAACTTCCCTCTGTCGGATGAAAATTTCCTATTGTTTTAGTTGCTTTGGGGAATTTTTTTTTAACTGAAATAGTACAAGTCACAATTTAAAATGCCAGAAAATGTCAGGTTTCCATTCTCTGGATCTATTCCACATCATTTTTCAAGTGCTGAAATCAAAACTGAACACTGTTCTCTAAGCATAATCTGAGCAACACCAATTACAGTCGGTCCAGATGATTGCAAATTTACTGTGTTTTTTCCTAATGTCATCTCAGGAACTAGAGTTAGCCAATTCAGAGCCTCTGTAATAGTAAGACTGTGTCTTCAATTACATAGAAAAGCTGGTCTGACATTCAACTAACTCCACAGCCTGGCAATCCGTCCCCTTAGTTCCTGGTGGGGCTCCCAAATCTTCTCTGTATCTTTCAAAGGGCTATCTACAATTAAGACAGGTCTAACGCTTACCTAGGTGTCCTAGAAAAATTCATCTGGGGTCAAGTTCAGGGTTTCAGGGGCTTTGTGCTAATTAAAACCTTTGCAAATAGGTAGGCAAAGGGGAGAAGGATTTGTGACCTCACCCATGCTGCCAGGGAAGATGCTGGTCAAGGAACAACATTGAGTCAGAGCCTGGCCATAGCTACCTGCAAATTTCCCCAATTATCTGGTCATGAACTGGCAGGAAGAAGCGTGCTCAGATTTGTCAGAGATATGTTATTATACGGGGGGGGGGGGAGGCGGGCGGGGGGAATGACAATTTCTTCACTGTGTTTGGTAATAATCACTTCTCAGTGTTTGCCTCTCCAGCCAAGCATAAGAATGAATGTTAGGACTCCACATTTTCCACCTCATGAAGAGCACAATACAGGGTTTCACTCTGAAACAGAGTAACACTCAGCAGAGTCTTACAGCAAAATCATTTTTCAAATTCCCACTATGTAGCTTATAAAAAAAATAGAACACTGGGTGCCGATGAAGAAATTTTAGTATCCGAATATGGGTTACAATCACTAACTCAGTAGAGTGTGAAATAGGCATATTGTCTGATTTTTGAATGAAGAGACTAAATTTGTAAATTCACTTCATATTTAGAAAATATGACTTTAAATTTTACATGAAATATTATCAAACTATCAAAAAATACACAGAGAAGTAGAAAAAATATACCAATTGAAAATAAATTAGCTTGTGGAAAGTTATTTTATTTTCTCATTTATATGCTTAAATTTTCTAAAAGTTAAAAAAAAATTAAACAATAGCTACATAATGTTTTATAGAGTATTTTTAATATTTCATGAAATGCTTTTTCATGTTTCAGTCATTTTTTACATCCATAAGTTATAGGACTCAAAGGAGGTCAGACAATGTGAGTGTTTCAAAGGTTAGCACAGTGGCTAGTAAATATTCTAGAAGACAGATCTGGGATTACTATGAAGCTAAGGGTTCTAAAAAGTAAAACTTTTATCAACAGCAAGACATACCTTGGCAAGTCTTTTCCTCACTGTTCCAGATCCATGCCCACAGACAGAGGATGGAGGAACTGCCCCCAGGAGCCAGCTTGCATCAGAGAGCCCCATGGGGGGACTTACGACCAGAGAGAGATGCCATCCCCATGTTAAAGTAGAATTAATGGCTGACATTTTGCATAGAAAGTGGTAGAAAACAGACCTTAAAAAATACATTAAAATTATTCTTTAGGTGAACTTTGGGCATTTGCAGATTAGAGACAGAATTTTTGGTCAATGGTAGAAAGAATGTGAAACATGAAAGCATTATTCCTCCTCAAACACTTATAACAAGAATGATACAAAGAGAAAAAGTTCAGCAAAGTCAGACTATAAAACAGGAGAAGTCCAAACTGTTTTCTCTGTTTCCACACATACCTACATGGGTGATCTGGCTGAGCAATTCCACTAATATTTTAGTGGGGATACATGGAAACCACTATCAGAACCCTGATAAGTGGTTGATAAAGTTAAAGTCTACTGAAGCAAGTGCTTTAGTAAAACATAAAATGAGGACTTTGGTTCTCGTTGAAGATGTGGTCATTCTTCACAAATTGTTTTCAAAATTTAAAGAATCATTCTAAGAAAATTCAGTAAGCAGCTACCCTGCCTGGCTAGATCAGATTCTGACAGACACAGTGGGGACAAACAGGAAGCAGAACACTTGAAGCAATAATGCTTTCCAAAATCTTCATTTCTTACCCAATGCACAAGTTAGAATAATTTTAGAGCAACGATCACACACTGTTGAAAACTCCAGGAAGAGCATTCAGACCATGACTAAAGAATGTTATTCTAAAAATAAAATCACGTTTTTACATGAATTAGTTACATAATCTTGACACTCCTTTGCAAAAGAGATGTCAACAATCTATTCAGTAACAGTGTTAAACCATCAGTAATATCTAATGACCCCTGTGCACAGGAAGCCCAGCTTGTGAACTTACTGCAAATATCTAATTCATCAAAACATTGGCTTAGTGGGAGAGATGCAGTAAGTAACTGGGGTTCTGCTTAAGGCTGCTTTTCTTTGTATAATAGAGCCCTCACTGACTGTGAAAATCAGAGACATGTTTCATGATATACTAGTTCTCTCCAATTACCTAAACAGATATTCTGAAAACTTCACAAACTTTCAAAATAAAACAACCATAGGTCAAGTTATTTTATAAAAAATAAAAACATATCCTCAAGGTTTTAAGGAAACTCTGACTAGTGCCCAAGAACAATATCTAAACATAGGAAGCTTTGGTATGATCATAGGTACATCTTTCCTAGGAAAAACATATAAGGTTAATTAGACTCTAAAAAAAGTTAATAATCCCAACATGTTAATAGCCACTGCAATGTATACCTAATTTGTACATTCAAGGTTTGCAAAGTGTGAACCTGTTTAATGACAAAGACTATTTAAAACAAACACAAGCAAGAATAAGAACTGTATCTGAAGTGACCCAGATGCCTTTCCCAGAAAGATGTGCTCACCCCCGTGTAACTTTGAGGCATCTACAGATGTAGTAATAAAGGATTTGTAGTTACATCAGAGGCAAGTCTAAGATCAAGGATTCCTTTTCTTAATGCAGGAGCAATGTCACAGCAGCAGTCTGATACCCAGAGGCATTCGCCAAAGATTGTCTTTCACATGAAGGAACTACAGCTCTGAGATGGTTCAGAGCAATTCCATCAACCCAGGACTTCCATGGATAGAAACATCTCCCGGTTGCCCTTCCTTGTGAAACTTAGGAATCATCAAATGTGTTTTTGAACTCTGAATGAGATCACTGATGTGGACTTTCCTGGGAAAGCTGAAGGTACCAAAGAAATATTAACGACAACTCCATTGGGCAGAGTAGAAAGAACAGATTCACTTTGCATAGAACAAGGTTCAACTTCCAACTCACCCTCTACTAAATGTAAGAACATGGTTTACTTAAAATTTCTATTTCCTTATCTTCAAAATAAACCTAATATCTTCCTTGGCCAGCTGGATGACATACTCATGGAGCAATCTTCACATACATGTACTCTCTACCTGTTTTGCACTGAAGTCAGAAACTGGCCATCCCAAAGACAAACCAAGCAGTCAGACAAGTACTCTGACCCAGTAGGTTTCCATTTGACCATTCATTAAAAGGCAATGGAAAGGGGAAGGAAAAAGTGAGGAGGGGAAATATGGCAACTAATACCAGGATTCTAACACATGAATGAGTCATTTCAGTCTAGGATGACTGGGCTAAGAACGAACCTCCTTTATAACAGTGAGATAGTGGGAAAGTTCATTTTGCTTTATAAACATCAGACTAGCAAAAGCACTTACAAAAATAGAATTGACTCTATTGTTTTGTTAATGAAATTAAGATTCTTTGTACAACAGAGATTGGTTTTTAACCACCTTGCCAGCCTCAGGGGGGAGCCACCTGGGAGGCAAGTCTAAATTTGGCTCTTCAAGTCCTATTCAAGTACAGGGAGTAGAGAGCATCTCTTTTACACACACACACACACACACACACACACACATACGCACACACACTGATATTTGGGCCCCTTCTTTTATTTTATCAATTAGAAAGGCCTGGGGTATTAAGAATAGTAGACTCATCCATTCCAAAAATATTTATTGAGCATCTACTATGTGTGAAATACTGTTTTAGATGTTTGGGATACATTTGTGAATAAAGTAGTCTGTCAATAAAGACCTCTCTGTCAGGGTGGATCCTGTATTCTAGCAGAGGGAGAAAGACATTAAATAAAAGTTCAAATAAATGAGTAAAGCATAATGGGTCAGAATGTGGCAAGTAATATATTAAAAAAAAGAAAAAGTAGAGCAGGGTAGGAAGGATGAGGCATGCTGAGGGGGCTTAAAGTTGGGTGGCAATTTTTAACAGGATGAAAACCTCCTTGAGAAGGTCACATTTGAGCACAGGCAGGTGAATTTTGGGAGGAAAGCCCTTCTGGGCAAGAGGAGCAGCCAGCACAAAGGCCTTAAGATGGCAGCATGCCTGGGGTGCTCAAGGAAGAGCAAGGGTGCGGTTTGGGTCGAGGTAAAAGCTACACAAGACACGGATCAGAGAAGTAATACTGGTGCAACATTTAAGAACTTGCAGTCCACTGGGTGGGATCTGGCTTTCACTCTTGCTTCGAACTTAGCTTTCCTGAGACACACATGGCACAGGTAAGTGCCGTTTCCTCTGGACAATCAGCAGTTCCCTACTGGCTGTTCTTGGGAGGCTGTCTCACCCTGGGAAAAAGGAGGTGCAGAAAACACGGCTCCTTGGGTAGAGGTTGTTCCAGGCCAACTAAGTGGCATCAAGATCATAGTATTGTTCCTGCCCACAGTATTCCTCTAGGTCCAGACCCATGGTGTCTGTTCCCACGTACTTTTGGCCTCGTCCCATATTCTCATCACTTTCCTTCTCACCAGCCCACAGAATCATTTCTAAACTTAGGGTTAGTGGTAAAACTGAATTTTTATCTCCATCAGTTTCTATGCAGTGGAGGTCTCTCCTTTTCTTCCTTCTCCAAATACAGGCTCTTTGAAAGTCAGAAAGCAAAATAACAACTCAGGTTTTTTTCCTACTTCTGTGTGTCCTCTCTACTCTCAAATAAGTAGAGATTAAAAATGCAGTATACTTGGCTAAACAGAAATTGGAAAAAGCTAGAGGATAAAAAGAAAGATATCAATAACAAAAACACATCAATTATTATTTTTTAAAATATTCTCCTACCATATTAGTTTCAGACAAATCATTTTTCCAACAAAATATTGACTGAACACTTTCCACAAGTCAAGAAATATGCTGTGTGAAGAGAGAGTGATGAATGGAGCTTAATCCCTGCTATCCAGAACTTCGCAGGCCAATGGGAAAGGAAGACAGGTAACAACAAATTACAGCAGCATGAAAAGCGCTACACAGTGCAGAGTATGCACAAACAGGAGTCGGTCTCCCAAAGACAGCATGCAGGAAGAGGCATTGGTGGCCTGCTTTTTCCCACTCCAGGCAGCTGCTAGTGCTGAACACTGGGTGAAGAGAAAATGAAGACATTTAAGAAAGAGCACTTCTAACCAAAATAGAGAGGTGCTAAATTTCCAGCACGAAAGTGTAGAATATCACATTTCACAGGGACTCAGGTCTCTGACGTGAGCAAGTCCCCCACATGCCCTAAATGGAGAGTACAAAAAAAAAGTTCATGAAAATTTTTCAACACATATTTATCCAATGCAAAATTTTCTCCTAAAGTGAGGAAGAAATCTAGTAGGAGTTGAAAAAAACAGTTAAGATTTTGGTGGAAGTATATACATGAGAAACAAAACTCAATAGAAATGTCTGTAAAAAATCAGCACCCTCGCCAGCTCTGCTAAATTTGAATCTTCCCCCTCCCACAGGTCAAATTTCTGTCTCTCTACAGTTCACCATACCTGCTTTTAAATAATGACTTCCCGAGAAGATAGAGTAGGTTCAGGAACCTTTTTTTTTTCAGTCACCATCTCTCTAGAGAATGAAAGATAACCTTAACCAGTGTGGCTAAGGCAAAAGTCCTAGTCCTCATCTAGAAATTTCATGCCTCTCTTTACAACCTCCCCTCAATTTCTTTATAGGGATGCCTGCTTCCTATAGCAGGGAATGTCATGTTCTCTCTTACTCATCCAAAACAGCTCTGCCTTTTCTAATGAATTTTCCTAAAGTAGTATTTTTAAGTATTGAATTACATCAAATGACTCCTTTGGAAAGTTTTAGTTCTCTCCCCCTAGAGTTTCCTTCTCTTTTTGATAACCCAGGACTGGGTATATGATGCTACAGCTCTCTGCCTTTTAGATATCACTTCTCTCTTAGTGACTGATGAGTCTCAGCCAAAATAAGTATTATTCTTCTATGTACATGAGAGGAAGTACACAAAACCCTTTTTGGTTGGGAAAAAAGCACTTTCTGCCTGGAATCTGATCCGTTTTATGCTTCCTGTGTATATCCTCCTACATAATCTTAACTGACTTTTCAAATTCACTAAGATTTCTTGCTCACTTTGGGAGCAAATTTTGCACTAGATTAAATATGCATTAAAAGTGTTTCATGAATTTTTTTCTCTTTTCCATTTATAGCACAAGGAGGACTTGCTCACGTCACAGACCCGAGTCTCTGTGAAATGTGATATTCTACTCATTTCACAACCTTAACCATCTCCCTAGAAACAGGAACTGTGGCTTCGAATAGCTAATCTTGCAAGTCCCCATATCAAGGTGGCTACCAAGGGTTACAGATAGCTCATAGTAAACACTATTAGAGGACAGAGAAGGAAATATTTAAATCAACCTTGTAGGACAGAAAAATATACCCAACAAAGTAACTATCAACTGAGTTTTAAGATATAGGAACAGGTTTGCATGTGGACAACAGGAGACACCCCCCAAGAAAAATAGTGTAAAGTTTCTAGGACTTATAATAGACACCAGTGAGGGTCCAGATTTTAAATAAGACATGCAAATTTTACAAAGATCATATAATAGAGCAGCAAGTTTTAAGCTGTATTTATGTCACTAGAACTACATGGATTGACAAAGATTTGAGGAAAACATGAAAAGATGACTGAAAAGCACAATCTCTACCTTAGTTCACCCAAAACAGCTTATACAAAGGTTATACATAGCAGGGTTCCACCATTTTAAAAATTCTATAATGTAAAACACTTTTTGATGATGATTTTTTTTAAAGAAGTGAAAAACACAGTGTTGGAAAATTCATCCTGGGTCTTTGTAAACATAGGTGTGGTGAACCATCGTGTGCTGACGTGGTGAGATGGGGACTCTAAGAACATTCTACTAGGAGGAGTAAATGGATGTGTATCTGTGTCCGGACCTCACTGGCAGGCACCGGCATTTTTTTCTTTGATAACTCAGACTTTATCTGAAATTATAAAACCCTAGCATCCAAACAGACAGCTTTGTGAGATTCAAGGAAAAGAAAAGAAAACACAATGAGCAGTGCACTGAGATCTGTGGAAATGGGTAGAGTGTGGAACAGTCTACCCATTCCCTGCCAGCCTCCTTTCCCTGAGGCACATCAATGACAGATGACCCCACCTTGACCTTCCTTCTCACTCTGCATGGCTTCCTGTTTAGTATTCATTTTAGTCTTAATGTGTGCTAAAGACTCCTAGAAAAAGGAACGTGTGCTTGATGTTTCTATGGCCACGCTGTGGAGTCATACAACTCTGACTTGGAACTTTCTTGATGATTTATGTTCCTCCATGAAAAGCCACAGTCTCACCTCACAGGGCTGTCTTAGTTTTAAAAATATTCACAACTGAAGTAATATCCTTTCAATTTTTAAACTATGCCCCATATAATGATAGCAATGTTTCCTAAATGATAAAAGTTACTTAGAATTTCTGAATAAACAGAGATTCTGTTGAAAATCCTTGAAAGAAAACTATTTCTCGGTGACAAAACTGAAAAATTTGATGTCATGTCTTACTATACCCCAAAATAAATGCAGCCTCCAGGATTCAGGCTGGTGTAAGAAATCTGTTTATTTTCAGGAACATTCATCAAAATGCATTCTAAATGTCATCCTTACCAAGTAAATATTAATGTACATGAGTCTCCTCAGAAGTATAAAGGTGTGTGTTTCAGCTTGCTGTGTGGTTATTCACACTGCAGTAATGTCAGTGCTAAACTTAGACGCCAATTAAATTGTTGAGTTTAAAGATGAGATGTACCTGGGTCTTCCTAGAATTCCACAATGGATTTTAGAAAGAGGAATTTAGTTCAACACTGCTCTTCTACAGTTGAGGATACTAGAAAGGTCTAGCAACTTGCCCACAATCAACAACAATTCTTTTGCTCCTCACACCTTATCTGACCCAAAATGAATTCACACCAAGGCACAGCCAGAACTAGAACATGGTCTAGGGGTCTTCCCACCACTCCACACAGGATACAAAACGGAATAAAGAATAATGTTAGACCTGAACAGGGCAATCGGCATGCAAGTTATATTTGTATATCCAGTAATTCTCCTAATAGTAGAAATGTTTAATCTTAGGTTCATAACAATGAGTCATGAGTGTTGAAGTGGAAATTCCAACATCAGATGGAATTAGCAGGGTCAGAACTACTGTTCCCAGTGCTATTATATGAACTGGCACCAGGATGACTGCACAAGAATTCCTGGAATGAATGAAAAGTACAGATGGCAAGATCCCACAAAGGGCACTCAGTATTCTGAAATAGATTTAAGGACTCACAAATCTGTGTTTTATAAAACAAAGCTCCCGGGTGCATCTATCTGATGCAGAGTTGTGTTCAGGAACTTTGTAGGCCCTTTTCACTTTGTCCTATTACAAGACCCTTCCTTCAAATTCTCAGTAGAACTTTCTCACATAGGGCCAGTTGGAAAAGATATGAGAAAACCAGGGATATCTGTGCTCGAGTTGTGGCCCACTTGTCTGTTTTCAGTGACCATGCTCTTTGTGACTGTTCACTTTGCACATAGGATGATGATGATCATGATGATGATGATCATGACAATGATGCTTGTGACAACAACAACCATGGACAAAGTCTCAAACTCATAAGAATCACCTGGAGGTCTTTTTCAAATGCAGATTCTGATTCATTGGGTCTTGAAGTTCCAGTTCCCTGGTGATGTCAATGTTGCTGGTCAATGGATGACACTTTGAGTAGGAAGGCACTAACCTGGCTAACTAAGAAGAACAGTCTATTTCAAAGTCCTTAAAGATTCAGCACCTCAAGAAGCAAATGAGCAAAGCAGTGTCTCCTGAAAATAGTACCAAAACCTGTACAGGCAGTCAGATATCACTTGTCAGTGATTCATGCTGAACAAGGCAAAGCAACATAGGGTGATTGATGGGTGAAATGTGGGGAAAACACAAGTTTTAATAGTGGTGACATCGATACATTCATTCGTTCACTTAACAAATAATAATCTGGTATTCTCTAGGTAGAGGATCTGTGCTGTCACTAGAGACACAACTATGAAAAGGCAGATAAATTTCCTTCTTTGTGGAGTTTATGAAGTGGGGCAAAGAGAAATTTCAGAAATTTATAAACATGATTATTAGTACTAAGATGAAAATCCCAGAATGTTTATGTGAAGAATGTATCTTCAAATGCCAGAGTCAGGGAGGCTGAGACTTACATAGGAGAATAAAAGGCCAGTGGATGTCTATCAGTCCAAAGGGCTCCAATTCCCAGCAGAACAATAATCAATGCACTCAAATGTCAGGGGTTCAAGGGATCTGAGACTGATTAAGGGAAAGGATATGACCATGACAGGCAATAACCACAGCTTTATTTGGCAGTGCTTGGATGGGTTTTTGTTTATTTGTTTTGTTTTGGTTTTTTTGGCGGTGTGGCATTTCTCACAACAGATATCTGTCCAGAGGCTGAGATTGGGAAGAAGAGATTGCAAGTCAGGAAAGGGGGCTAGGGAACTCGCAGCAGGCAAGTGGGTCAGATAAGGGACTTATACATCTGAGCAATGTCACTCAGCAGCACACAAACAATGGGGAGTCTCTGGGCCAGAGAAATCCAAAGGGCCTTAGCATCTTGAGGCCTTACAACCACAAGGCCCAATCACTTAAGTAGGCAACAATTGTTGAGTGAGGTTTTGCAGTATTTGCAAAGCAGACAAGTGCTAAATAGCTAAAAATTTGCTTCTTTGAGCTATTTTTAAAATAATTGGAAGTGCAAATTTTTTCATTTGGTGCCAGTGGGCTTTTGGAACTTAGCCTACAGAGAAAAAATAAACCTAGAAGCCAACACACAAAGGCCATCTTTGGCTTATTTATATAATACCAACCTATTGTGCTCAAGGAAAGACTGATGTATAACAACTAACACTTGCCATGTGGTAGTTCTGAATAAGCCCAAGCATGTCTTAAGAAATAGCATTTATCAGCTAGAAGGGGTATAGTACTTAACACTTTCCTGACTGGATCAGAAAACAAAGTGATGAAAAAGCAAGTAAAATCTGCTAGATTCTCAAGTTCTATTTAGCTGCTAAGAAACATGATAAAACAGAAGTCAGCTGCCTTTCACCTCCAGATACGGCAGGACCAGTTTAAGGAAATAACTACAAAATTCATAAAGTATGGTTTTAGCAAGGCACTCAATGAATTTCACCTTTTTTAAGGGCTTGCAACATATTGTGTATTTTGGGAAGTAATTCCAAGAGACAGGATGCGGTCTTAAGGAAAATTGAACACTGCAGAATATCCTAGAGTGTGTTATCAGATGGCCACTACTGTAGCTCTCTTGGGCTAAGGGTTTTAATATCTAAAATTTCTCCATTCCCTTGATTTCCTGTCTGAGAACTAGCCAAATCCTGCTTAATCTCTTTATTAAAATGTTTTTCCCAAAAATAGCTAAAAGTTAATATAATCATAGTCCCCTCATTACTGCTAGATCTACAGGGTTCTAGGCACATATGTGCCTTCCAAGTTGTCATAGATGATATTTTTACCAAACATTTTGCCACATCACAATACAGCACTTCATCCTTTTGAATAACTATATCACTTTTTTTCTTTCCATGACCATCAAACCAATGATGCACCATGTTTCAATTTTTTGTATTATGGCAACATCCCATTCTGGTATTAGCAGCCATAGTAGAAAATCTCAGTGGATCCACAGAAGATTATTTCTCGCTCACATGTATTCTAGTTATGTGTTACACAGGCAACCTTCCATGAAGAGATTCAAGGACTCAGACCCCTTTTATCTCAGCAGAGAGAATTTCAGAGATCAATTAATCCAACTATCTCATATTACAGATTCATAAAGTAGACTCATGGGCATAAAAAAATCGATGGTAGGTGTAAGACTAGAACAATGATCTCCTCCCATTGAGGTTGGAGCTGGCTGCAATATGTGTCCTTGCCTTAATTCTGAAATTTGTAAACTCCCAGTAGGCTAATCGATAAAAATGGAATTTCTAAAAATTTGTGTATGTAACTTATAGTAGATACAGGAATAAACTGACATCCAGTCAGTAAACAAATAAAATCCTTTGGTCAGAATTTCAGTAGGACAGTGTTGATTTGTGTGATCTAAGGGAGATATTTTTTAAATATGTGAGACAAATTTAGCCTGCATGTTGTCTCTCAGATATTTCCAAACTGTTTGAACACAAAGGATCATTCAGATCAAAAAAGCAAAAAACTGCTATATTTGAAAATCAAAACAAAAATGAAATAGGGAAATGTTTTCAAAAACTTCAGAGAGCAGCAAAGGCTGTTGAGTAGGACATACACTAATTGTTGAAAGAAACAAAAACCAGGTGTACTGTCCACTCTGCACTCTTGTCCTTGAAGTAAGTATTATTCTACGATTATTATTCCATGGTTTCTTCTGTGCCTTATTTCTGGGGTTATGGTCAGGACAAAATGAGATTATATATATCAAAGTGATTCGCAAGTTGAAGTCAGTCAATATCAAAGAGAATATTGTTATCTTCTAATGATCAGCAAAAAAAAAATCTGATTTAGGCCTTAATTAGCCACACATAGAACTATGGGTTCCTCAGAAAGCACCCTTAACAAATTTTTGTGTTTCCATAATTATTGTTTGCTATAAAAATGTACCTAGATTAAATTCCCTGTGCTTCCTCTACTTATGCAATTGCAAGAGTGACATATCATCAGAAATTAGAAATACAAAATATACTTTTAAAAAGATATGTATAAAATGCAAAATGTAGTCAACAATTCTAAATGTGTAAAATAAAATTAGCAAGGCAAACTAAAGAGTAGTGAAGTGATAATGAAAAATATATAATAATGAGGTTTTGTAAAGCAAATAACAGGACTGAGGAAAGATATATTCAACCTCAAATGTCCAAAACAAGAGAAGGATGCAGTAAACCGGCAAAAAAAGACCAAAGACAATAATGGGAAGATTCAGGAAACATGCTAACACAGGCAAATTGTTTATTTGGAAAGTCTATGAGTTCAGAAATTAATCTCTCTGGAGAATTGCCCTACTCTACATGCCAGAGTTTTTTGTTTTTAATAGATTATACAAAATACCAAAGAGAGCAGTCTGGAGATTGGCCTTCATTATCAGAGGGACAGATTATATGGTTTTAAAGGTTTTCACCCTCTGCTGTAGGTTTTACAATAAAGCATAATTTATAATGTAGAAAGATGGATTGCATCTAGACACTGACTCAGAAGGGTTAATTCAAAACAGACCTGCTATTGGATACAAAATCAACACACAAAAATCAGTAGCCTTTCTACATGCAAATACCCAGTCAGAAGAAGAAGAAATTAAGAGATCCATCCCCTTCAAAACTGAAACTAAAAAAATAAAATACCTGGGAATAAATCTAACAAAAGAGGTAAAGGACTTATACAAAGAAAACTATAAAACACAGTTGAAAGAAATAGAAGACACAAGAAAATGGAAAGACATCCCATGCTCATGGATTGGAAGGATTAACATTATCAAAATGGCAATCCTACCAAAAGCAATTTACAGATTCAATGCTATTCCAATAAAATTTTCAATGACATTCTTCAAAGAAATAGGAAAAATACTGATGAAATTCATATGGAACAACAAAAAAAAAAAAAATGCATAGCTAAAGCCCTCCTGACTAAAAGGAAAGAAAATGGAGGGATTACAATCCTGGATTTCAAACTATACTACAGAGCTGTAATAATTAAAACAACATGGCACTGGAACAAAAACAGACACAAAGACCAATGGAACCGAATAGAAAACCCAGAAGTAAAGCCACACATCTATGGACAACTAATCTTTGAGAAAGGAGCAAAGAAAATGCAGTGGAATAAGGACAGCCTATTCAATAAATGGTGCTGGGAAAACTGGACTGCTACATGCAAAAAAATGAAGCTAGACTACTACCTCACACCATGCACAAAAGTCAACTCAAAATGGATAAAAGACCCAGATGTAAGACCAGAAACCATAAAATGTATAGAAGAAAATATAGGCAAAACTCTACATGACATACATCTCAGCCAAATCTTTAAAGACACATCCCCCAAAGCGAAGGAAGTGAAGGACAAAATAAACAGATGGGATCGCATAAAAATAAAAAGCTTCTGTACAGCAAAAGAGACATTAACCAAAACTAACAGACACCCTACTAATTGGGAGAAGATCTTTGCACACAATAAAACAGATAAATGTCTGATAACAAGAATCTACAAGGAGCTCACACAGCTCAACAAAAACAAAATCAACAATCTAGTCGAAAAATGGGCAGAAGAGCTAAAAAGACACTTCTCCAAAGAAGAGAAGCAAATGGCCAATAGGTACATGAAAAAATGTTCATCATCACTCATAATCAGGGAAATGCAGGTCAAAACCACATTGAGATACCACCTCACACCAGTGAGAATGGTGCACGTTAAAAATACAGGCAACAACAAATGCTGGCGAGGATGTGGTGAAAAGGAACTCTTCTACACTGCTGGTGGGATTGCAAACTAGTCCAATCACTATGGAAAGCTGTACAGTGATTCCTTAAACTGCTAAAAATGGAGCTTCCACACGACCCAGCAATACCACTCCTGGGAATTTACCCAAAGGACACAAAAACAATAATCCAAAAGGATACATGCACCCATATGTTCACTGCAGCACTGTTTACAATAGCTAAGGTATGGAAACAACCCAGATGCCCAAAAATAGATGACTGGATCAAGAAGATGTGGGACATATACACAATGGAATACTATTCAGCATTCAAAAATGATAAACACATGCAATTCACTGTGACATGGATGGAACTAAAAGGAATCACGCTCAGCTAAGTGACCCAGAAAGAAAGAAAAATATCGAATGGTTTCACTTATAACAGGGATATAGTAGAACCAAATATGAACGAGACACCCAGAGAGGGAGGGAGAGGATGAGGGCTCAAAATGGTATAGAAAAGGGCACAAGGGACCATGGTGATGGGTCATGGGTGAATTGGTGGTGGTTTACCCAAGGGGAATACAAAATGTAAAAGATAAATAACAATTAAATTTAAAAAAAAAGAAAACCACAACACTTAACCCATTGCGCCACCAAAGACAGTTCTTGTATGCATAAATAAATAAATTGTTAAAAAAAGAAAAAGAAAACTGTAACAAAAATCCAAGCCCAAGAAATCTATATGCAGAAAAAGAGATCTGAAAAGATATCACGAAGAATTAAACTCAGGATGTCTTTTGGTGGTGGGGGAAAAAAAAAAAACAGACCTGCTACTGTCAAGTTTCCTGACTTCTCTAGAAAGTCTAGATTTGCCGCCCGCCCTCCCTCCACCCCTGCCTCCCGCATTCCTACCTCCAATTCAAAAACCCATAGAATTTTCTGATTTTGAGACTTCCAACCTAGGGTACTGCAGAGTCTCATTCTAGCTGCATACAGACCTATGTCTCCACAGCTCAGGTAGCGCTGGTCACCTATGGGGATACCCTCCCAAACTGTGCCTCCTCGCATCAGTGTGCTATTTTAATTTCAGAGAAATAGTAGATGGATTCAATTCAAAATGATTTTAAGGTCTCTGGCAATGGGCCTCAATGCAATGGGATTACCAAAAGGAAGTCAAGATGAACAAATTTCTCTTTTAGAAAAAAAGGCGAATAGTCAAGAGTATCACAAATATTTCTCCCTAGCCCCTGAGACACAGGCAGACCTCCGGTTGTCTACTCATCATGTAAGTATAAATCCTTTTGATAATATTACATGGAACTCTGAGCAGGAGTTTTTTTATGACTAATTAAGGTTGCCAAAGTTTCTAGAAAACAAGTAGAGGACTGCATGCTTGTTGCACTTAAAATACACAGGAAAGACAGGAATGAAAACAAACATATTGAAATATAATTCCCTCTTCATCAGGGATTCAAACCAAATGAAGTTTGGCTTGAATTTTGTTCAGGGAACAACCTGACATTTTGGTTTTCTTCCAGTTCAATAATTTGGGGGAAAAATAAATGGGCTCAGTTCTGATTCAAACTGGTTCTCTTTTTTGGGAGAAAACTGTTATATTTATTATTAAATGCAAGATTAGTATTTAGATACAGTTCAAGATTCAGCAAATTAGTATGAAATCTGTTCCAGCTTAATGTTTGATTCAAGTATCTATTCATCAACTGTTTTATCAATTATAGCCAGGAGGAGAGAAAGAAAAAACAAATATGTGTATATATATACATAAACGCTATTGCCAGAGGGAAAATAGGAGCATATCATTAATAGCTTGGGAGAGCCAAGAATCACTTTAGGATGCAAATTAGCATAGGTTTTCTGTTACTACATTATTTAGAGTACATAACCCAACCTGTTATCTTTTTGTTAAGCATTTGCTTTATCCTTCTTCCTCAAAGCAACTCCCAAAAAAATTCTAACTAGTTTTTTCTAGAAAACTTTAAATTAGAAATTTTTAACACTTCATTCCATTTTATGAATTAAGATTATGCACGGTAATATTAGACTACATGTCATATGGTGACAGATATATTTGTTTACACACACACACACACATATATGAAGGGGAGTAGGGAAGGAGGAATTTTAGGTTCACTGAGAGCAAGAAAAAGACAAATGAGCCAATGAAAGTTGATGGATCCAACAGTGGTGTTAGCTAAAATTCTTTCCTGGACAAAATGCACTGACTAGATTATTATTCGGTAGTTACTCTAACTTACTGAGCTATCAATGTGTGGTTTGTTTGCCCAGAATTTCTCTTTTCCATTCAAGAAGGCCTTATTTCATAACTTTGAGCTCAATAAAGAAATTTTCTCCAAGAATGAGAACAGAGGAAGGAGGTAGAAATGCTGAGGGGAAAAAAATCGAAAGGTACCATTGCAGAGCCATAGATTAAGCCCCACTCCAAGCAATATCCCAGAGATGTGGCAAAGGGAAATGCACCATGGTACACCCCAACCCACATCCACAGTCCCACCTCAAGCCCCCTGCTAGAAAGAAAGTAGTAGACACAAAACTTCAGATACTACTAATCTGAATTAGTTTCCTATTGCTATTATGACAAATTACCACAAACTTGGTGACCTCAAACACAAAAGTATTATCCTTCCGGAGGTCAGAAGTTTGAAATGAGTTTCACTTGGCTACAACCAAGATGTCAGAGGGAAGGGGCATATTTCTTTTGGAGACTCTGAGAGATGATCTAATTCCTCATCTATTCTAGGCCACCTTCGTTCCTTGTGGCTCATGGTTCTTCTTCTATCTTCAAAACCAGCAGCAAAGAATCTTTGATGCTCTCTCTCTAACTTTTGCTTTTGTTGTCATATCTCCTCCTCTAACTCTGAGCCTCCTGCTTCTCTCTTATAAGGATCCTTGTCATCACCGTGGACCCATTTGGATGATCAGACTTGCAGATGAGGGCACCAGGGCTTGTTATGATGAACTAGAGATTCAAGTCCCTCCTCCAATCTCCACATACTTATAAGTCTTGGGATGCTTGTACACCACTCACAGAAGGAAACCAGAGTCAAAATTAGCCAAGATTAAGAACAATTATATATGTGATACTTGTTATCTCCCGAGTAATTTTGTGCCTGCAACATATAGATTGGTTTTTCTTTCCTAACTACATTACCTCTGGGTCATCCATCAACATTGAAACTTATTTACTTACAATCACACTAACAAGTATTCAGTAAGTACCTACTATGTGTAAACTCTATACCAGGAACTGCAAATAATACAAAAGAACTAGAAAACAAGCATCTTCTCAGGAAGCAACACATAGACTAAAAACTACTGGTGAAATTACTTTGGGAAAAAGTAGATAACATGACCTTTCTTGGAACATGCTAAAGAAAATATTATGCAAATAACACGTTCCTAGACACTCACAGCTTCCTACATATTATCTTCACTGATCTGATATTTTATCTCACCGATATGCTCACAGCATTTCCCATTAGATATACTATAAGACAGAAATTATCTAGTCAAAAAGTCTTCTTCATAACCCTTGCCAGTATCCCTGTTTAGCAAACACTGACTACTGAAATGATAGCCTTTCCTAGACCATTTATTTAGATGTTCATATTAAAGAAAAATGAACTCCTACAGAGAACAAATTCAGATCCTCGGCATTGGGGATGGGCAAAATAAGTAAGTCATTGAAAGGTACAAACTTCCAGTATTTATTCCATAAAATCAGTAAGTCCTGTGGATGTCATGCTGACTATAGTTAATAATGCCATATTGTACATTTGAAAGTTGCCCGAAAGTAGGTATTTAAAATTCTCATTATAAGAAAAAAATATAAATATGTGAGTTGATGGATGTTGACTAGACTTACTGTGATCACTTCAAAATATATACAAATATCAAATCATTACATTGTACACCTGAAACTATATCCACTGGACCTCCTTATTCACAGGTATATTTGGAGGCAGCATGTTATGAACAGGTCGAACATTGCATCCTCCTCTCAGCTCTGTACTAACTAGCTGCGTGACAACACACCAAGTCATGACTTCCCAGCATTCAGTGTGTTCAGTGGTAAAGCAAGAGTTCAACCAGATGGTCTCTAGGCAGTTTGCAGTTCTACCATTTATGGCATTCTTTATATAGATGTTCATTCTCTCAAAAAACTTTGATACATTAGACAAGGATTCTTTCTCTTGAGGAACCCATGATATCTTCCTACCTACTCACTCCCTACCCCAATTGGTTATATCTTTGTGTTCAATGACTCTACTCTTTATTATAAATTGAAATAGCTTTCCTGGTGTGATTGCAAAGGAACAATTTCTTCTTCCATCCACTTTGTAGTCTTACTGAGTGTTATGGAATGAATTCTGTTCCCTCCCACAAAAAACTGATGTTGAATCCCTGACCCCTAATGTGACTGTATTTGGACACAGGGTCTTTAAGAAGGTAAATGAGAAGAGAGTAATTAAGAACTTAAGTGAGATCATTAGGGCAGGGCCCTGATCCAATAGGACACATGCAGACAGGAAAAGGCCACATAAGGGCATGATAAAGGCCAAGAGAGCAAAAGAGAGAAGCCTCGGGAGAAACCAACCCTGTGGGCATTTTGATCTTGGACTTCCAGCCTCCAGAACTATGAAAAAATTAACTTCTGTTTTTTAAGTACCTAGTCTGGATTTTATGCCTATTGAGCAGGATAGCATTTCAGATAATTATAATCTATATACAGACACAGAAGCAATGAGTAAACAGCTTATGACTGAATATAATCAAATGAAGATGTGTATACTTTGGTTTGCTAAGGGTTTCTCTTTATCTGGGGAAATTAGTATGGAGAAAATAGTTCATTCCACTCACCGATCAATTTAGGCTGATAAAATTGAGCCTTTCCAACCCTGTAATGTAAAAACTGACAAGTTTATTTATTGGGCACTGTACACACACACGCACCAAATTAGGAAGTGGCACAATAAATGTTCCCTTCTGATACATTTTCACAATCCTGGTCCCAATAGAGGCTGCTTCAAGAGTCTAATGTTTTCCATTGGAATGGGTGTAGCTACCAATGGCTATGATTTTAGTTATATCCTTAAGTGGCTTATTCAAAAAAAAAAAGTCAGAAGGGTCCGTTATGACCCTCAACCACTCCTCTCCCTACACCGACTCCCTTTTCCCCCCATCTTTCCTTCTTCTCTCCACCCATCCCTCTCTGCCTTCTGCCCTCATTGCCGAACCCCCACAGTTATACCCTCCCAAGGTTGGTCTGCCCAAATCAAGGGCTCACGTTGCATTAACCCCCAAAGATCCATATACATCATCAGTTATATATTTATTACAGGTCTGACTGCATTATCTTGCTAAGGAACCCAAAATTTAACTAACATGAACAAATAAAACCTATTTGGACACTGCCATGCTGACTATCCTCCTCCATGTCTCTTTTAGGGTTCTGTCCCTTTATAAGCATGTCCACACTTGCTCTCGCATTCTTCACACCTAAGTCTGGTACTCATACCATTATTTAGAAAACTCTTCAGACAATTCTAGGCACGCATGCTCCATAAGCACCAAGCACAATGTATTGCACAGAGTAGCTATCCAAAAATATGTGTGGATCACTAAAAAACAATTAAAATAGAAAATGCATTTTTTAATTGTCAACAAATTTTCTAATCTATGTGTATATTGTATATTAGCAGATTGCATTGAAAAAGTTGCTAGATGCTAGGTACTCTTCTAAGTATTGTACAAGCATTAACATATTTAAGTTGCACCATAACACTATAAGGTGGCACTATTATATATCCTTTTCACACATAAGGAAACTGAGGCTCAGAAGATTAATTTGCCCAAAGCTACACAGTTCAGTGAGAGCTGGGGTTTAAACCCATAAAAGTGAGAATGAGGAGAAGTGATGGTGGGGAGAAAATGTAAATAACGTCTTGAAAAAAATGGCTTTGAAGTGAGGTATCTAAAGTGATTCAATCAATTGTGTGAATTTAAGCCAATTACTGAATTTCTCTGTGTGAATGTTAATTCTATAAAAGTTGGAATAAAAACACCTCAAAGAAATTATCTGAGAATTAGCAAAGTCACATATGCCTCCCAATGAGCAAGCAAGAGACAGATACACACCTTAATGTCGGTGTCCTATTCCTATTCTCTTCCTTCACCATTCTTTTACCATCCCACTTGCATGAAAGCTTCTAGGTCTTGGCATAGTCCTTTAAAAACAGAAGCAGCCACTTCATATTGGCTTTCTTTCCCTTTTTTTGCAACTATTATTGATAATGAAGATTAAAACTATGAATTTACCACCAAATGAATCTTGAAAAAACTTCACAGGATTCATTTCACATGTTGCTGACCTTCATAAGTCCTGTGCCCTTCATCCTTGCTCCTAATTCTCACTTTCACCCCTCCTAACAAGCCACTTGCTCAGGACTTGTGATCTGGCAGGCAGAGTTAGCATTTATGGTGAGATCAAAGGGGACTGTTGTTCTTATTCTGGAACCTGAACCCCTCAGCCATCAAAGAGGTCTGCCAGTGACAGCTAAATACAGAAGTGAGAACTTTTAATAAAAGATCCTTGAAAAGACAGTTTCTTCTTTTCACTTCTGCTGTGGCTCGAAACTTTATATTTAACAAAAAAGAATTAAGTAGTTGGAGACAAGGCATATTCAGCCAAATAGTTTGTACACTGCAAGTTTTTAGCTATGGATAGACTGTAATGTAGCTAGTTTGTGCATCATAAAAGTTACTTGCAATCACAAGTCACCAAAACCCAATTAAATGAAAGGGAAATTTATTGGCTTCCCAGTTCTAAAAATCTAGACAAATAGGAGTTTTAGGGCTTACGTCATCCAAGGTCCTCTTCTGGTTTTCCCTGGCATTCTTTGAGATTTGCCCTCCTCTCATCATGTTTATCCTCATACTTCTAGTCCTCATATTCATACTTAACATTGGAGAGAAATGGGCTACTTATTAAAATTATCCCTGAAGAACAGACAGATAGGGCCTCCCCGGTGGCGCAGCGGTTAAGTGCTGTGCTGTGGAGTTGTTGGCAGCGGCGATGCGAGTTCGACACCCAGCCGGGGAGATTCCCATATGGCACAGCAGACCTCTCCTGCCTAGCCCGCTGCTCCCCTCAGCACTGTATTTCTGATCTGCCTGTTCTGCTCCGCACTCTGTCTCTGGTGACCCTCTCGCTGACCCACGCCTCTGGCCTGTACCCCAGCTTGTGTGCATAAATAAATAAATCTTTAAGAAAAAAAAAAAAAGAACAGACAGATAATTCACAGAAACACAAAAAGAATCCTTCCTCTATCTCATTGGCCTGAAATGGGTTCACATGACAATTCCTGAACCAATTACAGACAAAAGACATGACATTACTCTCAGATCATTCAGGCCAATGGCTAGAACTAGAAATCTGGCATTTTACCTGAATGAGTCACAGGAATAAGTACTTGAAAAAAATGGAGTTATGTAATGATGGGGTGAGTGGATTCTTGCAGGCATCCAACTGTGAACATTCCAGCCCTTGTTTTACACAAACATATCTAATTCCACTTCAAATGAGAGTATTATTTTGAACCAGGTATGCATTAAGACAGGGTTTAATAATAGAGAAAAGAAGTTGAGTTCTTTTAGCAAAAATGGCAAACCCACAAATGGCTGACATCCTATGGTAAGATTCAACTTAGCATATCATACATAAACTTACTCACCTGCTTTATTGTTTAGAACATATCTGGAACTCTTTCACTTTGTACTCTAAAGTGTCTTCCTCGGTGAGGACATCAAGTTCTGTGGACTTAACTATTATCACTATACTGATAATTTGTATATTTCAATCTCAAACCCAAAATTCCCTTCTGAGCTCCAGATTTGTGTTCAAGTTGCCTAGGTGGCATCTCCTTCAGACATCTCAAATCTGACACATCACAATAAAAGTGCAATTATTTCTCAAGGCAGACTCCCCTTCTCAGCAAATAGCCTCAGCATCTAGCTGTTATTTAAGGTAGAAAGCTAGGAAAATCTTCCTTATAAGGGGTGTGTGTGTGTGTGTGTGTGTGTGTGTGTGTGTGTGTGTCTCCACACGGACATGTGCATGCAAACGTTTGTATGCATGTGTATTAGAAGTTGTTTCCCAGAACGATGACATTGAAGGTGATCCTGGCACTTGCCCTTCCCAATTTTCCAGATGAATAAGACTCTGGAGGAAGAAATGATTTTTCCATTGTAAGACAGCTAACAGTAAAATAGTGGCTAGAGCCCAAGTTTTAGAACCGACAAGCACCATATTCTGTACTAACCTGCTTTCTGGCTTCTGGTTTCTCCTAATGATCCATACCTTGTCCTGACTTCCTAACTGGGCAACCACCCACTGAGATGAGCTCAGAAGTTGCCTTTCCTAGGTGTCCTCTTGGTGGCTTATAAGAACTTTCTGTTTCACCATAATTGACCTCTGCAGGACTCACAGTTCTCACTGGTTCTACAAACCACACTAAAAACCCTTGACCATCCACCCACACATTAAAAAAAAAAAAAGGAAAAAAGCACACAGAACAGTTTCATTTAATAGTTATTTATAAACTGCATGTGGTGCTGGAAACTGGAAATATAGCAGGAAACGAGAATAATATGCTACCTGATTTAGGGAGCTGATGTTTTAGTGAAGGAAGAAAGACAGTTAAGTAAAGAAACCCAAAACCAAAGATGATTTTATATAATGATAAGTACTATGAAAAAAGAGCATTGAAAGGGCTCCTCAGTAACATGGGTGTGTGAGAAGGCTGCCCTACACTAACAAGCAATTCTCAAACACCAATGATCCAAGATTGAGTTCAATTCAGACACTGGAGATATCAGACTCCACAAGAAAAGGATTCGGTCTCCCAAGACCACCTTCCTCTTCAAACAGCTGGCACAAGTCCAGGTTGTTGACCTATGCTTGTAACCAAAAGGCTATGTATTAGAGGTTCCCAAGCCCTCCTCAGCTTCCATTAATTTTCTGGAACAGCTCACAGAACTCAGAAAACCCCTTTGCTCACTGTTTTATTACAAAAGGATATACCTCAGAAACAGCCAGATGGAAGAGATGCATAGGGCAAGTTATAAGGAAAGGGAGTGAGCTCCCATGCTCTCTCCAGGAATACCTGTCTCCCTAGATCACATGTTTACCAACCCAAAAGCTCTTCGACCACTCTCCTGGAATATTATGGAGGCTTCTTTAATTGGGCATGATTTATTAAATCATTGGCTATTGGCAACTGAACTCAATTTCTAGCCCCTTTTTCTCTCCTCAGAGATCTAGGGGGTGGGGTGGGACTGGAAATTCCAATTCTCTCATAACCCAATTGGCTCTGCAGTCAACCATCCTCGGGCACTTCCATAAGCCACCTTAATCACAAGACAAACACTGTCAACACCTTGGAGATTCCAAGCTTTTGTGAGCTGTGAACAAGGAACTATGGATGAAGTTCAAATATATAAATGTGTGTGTGTATACACATATATCACACACACATATATATAGTTGTAATAGTGCGAGGGTGTTGTGGCAGGTTCTCAGAAAAACCATCTACATATGCATATGATCTCAAATGTCATTAGCCATGTGTTAATCTGTCCATAAATTCTGGGCAATTGATGGGATTAACTAACAGACTGCAAGAACTTTCTGTTGTTCTTAAGCAAAAAAGCTAAAATAAGCTTCACATCTGCCCCCAAAGAAATCCTGGTTTATAGCTTCTTTGTTTAGAAATCTTCCTTTCTTGTACTTCTGATAAATATGTCTAATCACATGAAAAAAATTATCCTTGTAATCACACGAAGACAAAGTGGAAATTGGGTGTTCCCACAGGCCTATCACGTCTGTCTGTGATAACAAATGAAAGAGTCTGTCATAGAAAGAATGCCCTGGAATGAATCTGAGATAGATATTTGCATCTAAGCAAATTTTGGGGCATGCCCTTGGGAATAACAAAGCAGTGAAGTTATTGGGAGTGAAGAAAGCAGGAATGAGCAAAGGAGGAATTGAAGTGCAATGCAGTTGTCAAACTCCAAGGATCAGTATAACCAACAGTCTTCAGAGATGTTCTAAATTTAGATAATGGAACAAGATCATTGTAATTTCCAACCTCCAGCAGTCTGTCTGGAATCTCCCTTGGGAAGATAAGTATACTTGGGAAGGCAGCTCCTTCTATTGAAAGGCAGATCCTGAGTGAGGACTCAGCTGTGAATGTCAGCAGCAAACTTTTCAGCAGCTGGAGTAATGAAGCTTCAGTACTGAAGGGTAGATCTGTGAGGGATATTCCAGCACCACTACAGGTTCAGAATATCTACCTTATTTTCTTTAAGTTGCCAAGTTTCCACCAATGCTTGAACAGGAATTGTGTCCTGATATCTACATTTGTCATTATGTAAGCCACCTAGAAATCATCCTATTACAGGGTTACTTATCAAAGAATCCAAGCTTAGCAGCAAAAAGTAATTGAACAATTTAATGGTTTTCTTTCTGTGAGAGCCATGCAATTTCTATCTATTACATCAGGAGAGAGAGGTATTCCTAATTTTGGCACACCTAAATATAGAAGTAATGTGACAAAGTGGATAGAATAGAGGGTGGTCAGGGTAGTCCTTTCTAAGAAGATGGCACTTGAATGAAAAATGAAAAAAAAAGCAAGGACCAACTATGCAAATATCTTGGGAAGAGGGTTCTGCTTAGAAATAACAGCAAGTATAAAAGGTCTGAGAAATATTTCTTACTCTTTAATATATCATATTCTAGTATTCAACATTTCTCCAAAAGAAAAAAAAAACAACAGCAAGTGTGATTGCAAGGTTCACGAATTGGGGAGAACTACAATATGAGGTGAGAGGTAAATAAAGAGCAGATATCTTATCTACTAAACAGCAATTTATTGAGCACCTACTAAAAGCCAGGTATTGGGAGATAGATCAGCAAACTAGAGCCTAGTAGATCATGATAGAGTATTTGGATTTTATTCTAAGGGAAATTGGAAGTCACGGAAAGATTTTAAGTAACATAGTAGAAGCTATTTTCTAAGAAGAAATTTCCCCTTGCTTTCAGGAAAATGGAATTGAGGAAGACTGTCTAGTTAGGAGGAAATATAGTAATTAAGCAAACAACTATGGCAATGTGTTCTAAGACTATACAAGGACGATGAAGACAAATACAACTGAAATTAGTTCTGCAAACAAAGTTGACAAAGATTGTTGATAGAAGAGATGGAGAGTGAATGAAAGAAAAGACTCAGGTGTAACTCCTTAGGTTTTTACCTGAGCAGTTGGGTGAATGTATAATGGTGTTATTTATTGAGAAGGGAAGAATAAAGAGAAGCAGGATTGCAGATAAAAATCAAGAATTCTTGATAGTACGTTTGTGCCTTTACTCCATGTTAATGGAAATGTCAGATAGGCAGTTAATATATGAGTTTAAGGTTTAATGGAGAGAGTTAAAGATACAAAACCTAATGTCATCAGTATATAGGTGGTATTTAAAACCAATGTGTTGATGAGATCACTGTATTAGTCAGTTCAGATTGCCTTAACAAAATATCATACACTGAATGACTTAAAGGAATGTATTTTCTCATAGTTCCAGAGGAAGTTTGAGATCAGTGTGCTAGGATGTTCAGATTCTGGTGGACACTCTCTTCTTGATTTGTAGATATACTTTTATTCATGATGCTTCACATGATAGAGAAAGGGGGTGGGGGTGGGCAAGAATTCTCCTTTTCTTGTTATAAGGCCACAGTCTTACCAGATAAGAGTACACCTTTATGACCTCATTTAATCTTAATTAATTACTGAAGACTATTTCCAGATACAGCCACATTGGGGCTTAGAATTTCAGCATGCAAATTTGAAGAGGAAAATTATTCAATCCAAAGAGATAACCTAAGAAAAGAATAAGGGTAGAAAAGAGACAAGGGCCCATTAGGAGCCTTCATAGGATATTCCAGCATCATAAAAGGAAGTCAGAAATGGAAATTGATAAGCAACCCATGATAAGATAAGGAAAAAGAAGTGTCATGAGCCAGATGCCAAGATAACAAAATGTTTCGAGAGAAAAAGAAGTGCTCGCTGTGTGACATGTTTCTGAAGGTTTGTTTAAAAATAAAATAGACACTGAATGTGACAAGATAAAAATGATGTTGGCAAGATCCCTTTCAATAGGCAAAAAGGGTGGAAATCAGAGTCGAGTTAGCAGAAGAGAGAACAGGAGGTGAAAGCAGGAACTGTGAGTCTTTCTGGTGGGTTTACATGAAGATAAATGGGCTAGTAGCTGAAAGAGGTTATGGGGTGGAAAAGGGAGAACAAACAGCTTCTGCCTCAGGACTAGAGGACACACTTCTAACAACTTGTTTGTCTCCAGAGACTATTTTGTTCTGTCTATGTGAAGGACCTTCTTTAACACCACACTCTCTTTGTCTATGTGGTGCCACAATTGTCCCTAATGTCCCTGCTCCCCAAATAACAGTCATCAGAAGCCCAGACCCTGGTGTCAGAATCTCAGATGACTGTGCAATTATGGATAAATTAACCTGTCTGTATCTCTGATTCACCATTTATAAAAAGAGTTGATACAGTTGTGCCTTCCACATAAGATTATTATAAAGATATTACAGCTAATTGAGTCAAGTGATTGAAATAGCATACAACATATGGCAAGTGCTATAAAACTACTTGTATGTAAATTAATTTACACTTTTTTTTAAGATTTATTTATTCATGTGTACAAGGTGGGATACAGGCCAGAGGCGTGGGGAGGAGAGAGGGCTCACCAGACACAGAGTGGGGAACAGAACAGGCAGATGGATGGAAATACACTGCTGAGGGAAGCAGCGGGCAAGGCAGGAGAGGTCTGCCGCACCATGTGGGAATCTCCCCGGCCAGGCATAGAACTTGCGTCGCCACTGCCGACAATTCCACAGCGCAGTGCTTAACCGCTGCGCCACCGGGGAGGCCCTAATTTACACTTTAGATGAAAATATTTTACATTGCTAGAATTTCAGACACTAATTGAACTACCCTAGAGAACAGGCTGACATTATAGTGGGTAGCCCAGTGGGCTCTGGCATCGTTATGACATATGTACTTATCTGACTTAGAATTTGAAGCCACTTAATCTAAACCAATTCTTGGATTTCAATGAATCCTATAATTCTTATAACTGAATATTTTACTGGAATATTATTTAATTCCTGAAAATCAGTATGAGAGAATTTTCAATAAGGTCTTATAACTTTAAGTATCTTTTCATTGTAACCCCATTCCTAAGGCTTAAAATGGACACTACATCCATTATCCCTTCACTTTTTACTACATAAAAAAATAATCTTAAGTGTCAAGCTACATATTTGTGTGATGTCCATGCCAAAGGTTCCATAACAAAAAACTTAACTTCCCTTTTCCACTTATGATATCTTATAACTCTCTTGAGACTTTCACACATATACAAATATATAACATACTTAGTCTTCAACTAATAAACCAAAGTAAAATTTCAGTTCATATTTTTCCCACATTATTAATAAAGTCAAAGTTTTTATTTAATCCTACATGAAATGTTTTAACTAAGATGCCTTAACCTGAATACATGGTATTATGGCTGAATCGTGTCCCCTCCAAGTTCATATGTTGAAGATTTTGTGCCCAGTATCTCAAAATGTGACTATTTTTGGAGCTAGAGCCTTTCAGAGGTAATAGAGATCATAGTGATGGGCTAATCCAGTATGACTGATGTCTTTATATGAAGATATTAGGAAATAGGCATGCACAGAGGAAAGGCCACGTAAAGACATACAAAGAAGACAGCCAGAATCTATTAACAAAGGAGAGAAACATGAAACATCCTTTTCTCATAGCTCTCAGAAGAAACAAGCCTATGCTATCACCTTGAACTGGGACATCTAACCTCCAAATTGTGAGAAAATAAATTTATGCTGTTTAAACCAACCAATCTATGGAATGTTGCTACGGTAACCCCGGCTAACTATTGCATACGCTATAGGATGGATGTATAAATAATTGGATGTTTGTGGCTTAGACATTAATTAGCCTAGCCAGGTCAAATCATTGAGTCAAAGACTTAATTTTTAAGTAGGTTCTAATATGCTAATGAAAATTCTGTGCTACTTGCTGGCATAAATCCCAGTGAATGGAGAACTGTCAAAATAAGTAACTTCAAGGAAGGTCTCTTCTATGTCAATAGATACCCAGTTAAAACTGTCCCTACATCCTAAGTAACATTAGGATATATTAGGGTATATGTATTACAGGATAAATTTAATCATCTTTGGACCATAAAACAGACATTTGTTACTGGTTATCAAGTTTTGTCCCTAAATACAGGAAATTGTCTAGTAATGCTCTAATAATAGCACCTCAAGGAAAATACATGCATTCAGTGTACTGATAGTTATGAATTCTGTGTTTTTCCAATGGCTGTAAGGCATCTCCAGAGACTTTCAGAATATAACGGACCACTTATCATTCGAATTGGATCCAGATTGGCCGTTGATAGTGTCTACGCGCACAAATAAAATTTTTCTGCCTTAAAAAAAATGTGTGAATCTAATCCATCTTGCTAAAGAGGCATCGTGGGACTCAGAAACACTTAAGACTGGAATCTTGCATCCAACTTGTAACTTCAACTCTGTTCTCTTGGCAACATTCAGGTTAGAACAGGAAGACACTAAGACGTGCTGCTTTTCTGTTTTTTCTCTTCCAAAGTTAAAAGAAAGTCCTTCAAATAACTTGTGTGACAGGCAGGGTTACTGATAAAAGAATGAATAGTCAGCAAATGTCAAACTACCTCAGCAAGATAATCATGGGGATAGAGTGGTCAATAAAATTCTCGTATCTAATTATACTGTCCCTGAGTTTTGAGGTTCCCTTCCTTCAACCCTAAACTCACAAATACAACAGTGAGGACAGATACCACATGTTAGTGGTATTTGTAGCCCTTGCACAAAGCACACACTTCACCAATATTTACTGCATAGAAGAAATATTGAAGAAAAAGGCAATCAAAGAATGTTTATTGAACTGAACTGAACTCACACTCACATCCTTGCAGCTATTCATAAACAAAGGACATCCTTTGGCAAGAGGAGAGAGACAAGACAAGAGGAAGGAGAGGTAAGGAAAAAACAGAAATATCAAAAAAGCATTTATAATTGAAATTTTTTTTATCTGAAATACCTTTTTAAATTAAACTTTTCTGGAATCCCAGTACCTTAAAAGAATAAAGGCAATACTGTTCTGACTTACAGATAGCAGGAAACGCATCACCTCAAAACTCCTGTCAAGCACTCTCTTTTCATTGCCACAAACCACAGCCCATCATGACAGCCTGAGGCATCTGTGTGGAATGTGGTGTGAAAGTCACAGGCAGTAGCAAAAGAGCCCTAGATCAGAGTCCACAAATCTGCTTTTCAGGTATCTGATCCTAGCAGCTTGTTAACATCTCTTTACCTCATCTCCCTCATCAGTAGAACAAGAAAAACCAGCCTTTCCAAGTCACTGGCTAAATCAAATATCATAAAACACAGCATAATAGTCAGGATCTAGATAAACCAATCATTTGTCAAGTTGCACAAAACAAGGTGTATTTTCACCTATAATTGTAACCATAAAAACCACAGAAATTTCCTTCTTACTGTGGATTTTCCAGAGGAAAAATATCACTGTGTATGATTCTCTATGAGACAAGCCAGATCCTTTAAACGAGGTGCTCTCCAACCCCAGCACCTGCCATTATCAGGAAATACGCATGACTTATAAACTTAGTATTTTCAAAATCCAGTGATGTGATCTTATATTGGATAAGGAATTGATTGTTAATTTGTTGGGACTTTTCTCCCCAAGAGTCAGACACTTTTCCTTAGAAATCAAACAAAAGCACAGCATAAAAATGTAAAAGATATAAATAACAATAAAAATACATACATTTAAAAAAAAGGGTGATGTGGGGAAAACAGGACAGGTATATGCAAAAGAATGAGTCTAGATCACTACTCTATCTCATATACAAAATTAACTCAAAATGGATTAAGGACTTGAATGTAAAACCTGAAACCAGATCTAGAATGTTAATCTAGACTTGAATGCAAAAATATCATATACTTTTTTTAACTGTATTTTTTTATTGAGGTAACAATGGTTTAATAGTTCATTTTGTTTACTCCTTTGCTTTGTTTCTTTATATTTCACATGAGTGAAATCATTTTTTTAAATATTGCATAAATCTCTCTAAAATACAGAGGTGGAAGCTAAAAAGTAGGGTAAAATAATGTTTAACCCAGAGTTTAAAAAATGGTTTGGGAGTAACATGAGCAAATGAAGCAAAATGCAACAAACATTGAAATAAACTTAAATTAAAATCATTTGAACTACAAAAAAAAAAAAAAAAAAAAAGCACAGCATGGGAGATATTAGCCGGGTCAGGAAAATTTCAATAAAAACTAATTCTGACAAAAACATAATGTCAACGAGAAGACTAAGATGCTCTTTACATCTTATTCTTTGTTTTGCTCCTAACCTCGTAAATTAGTTCCTGATTTATTTGAGAATCACCCATGGTCGACCAGAAAGCAGAATTTGAACCTTTAGCCCTCAGTCCCAGCTAATCAGTATGTTTTGGGGGCAGTAACTACACAGTCACAGCATGCACTGCGCTGCAGAGCACAGTATGTTAGAGTGGCATGGAGAGCCTTGACTTCCCAGCTCAGGAAGAGATTAAAAATGATTTTGCTTACGTTATAAAGACAGACTTCCTCAAGTTCTCTCTCAGCACACGTAAGACTTGATTTATTCATATTTGAAGCTCTCCCAAAAATCTGTAATATAAACAAAACAAAAGGAATGAGACCACTTTATCTCAGAATATCATCAGTTCTATTGTCATAAGGCAAAACACTCTCAGAAAGCTAGATATTGTGAATTATTTCATAATGACTCTAATGTGAACCATTTACAGGAAAAGTCTCTTGAACCTAATGGTGTTATCTGAGTGAAAAGGGAAATAACGCTATTAAATTAGAAAGCCTTATTGAAATTACTTTGTTCTTGATTAAGTTACATAAATGATCATGTTTATATCAGTCAGGATTCAGTTGCAGAAAACAAAATCCATTTAAAGCAGTTTAAGAAGGACGGAAATTTTTCAATGTGGAACATTTTTATTCCTAATTTATATTTTGCAAGATATTTGATAATGTACAAAGAATACTCAGTTTTAATTGTGAATGTTTGTATCATAATAAATTTACAAAATTTCACCACCTATAGTAACAATCTTTTTTAGGTAGTAACAACCTTTTTTAAAAGATCAGCACTAGTCCCCTATAAAATAGGCCATTAGAATGAATTCCTAAGCCTATAAAAGTTAACTAAAACCTGACTCCAAAGCCCACATGTAGTTTCTAGTTCTGATTATACACAGTCATTTTGAAGCACAATCATTATAATTAGATTGACAGAGGGCAATGAAGAAGGATGTAAATTGGAAATGAGCCTTAAGTGCTTGAACACCTATGGGGAGATGGGAGAAACAGACTTTCAATTGAACATTCAACTCCCTACCCAAAGCCACATCACAGAACAGGTCCACCAAAGACGGACTGCCTCTTCTACAGACAGAAAAAAAGAAGGCTTCAAAACCATGTCCCAGCTGCCACAGTCATAAAAAATAGAGTCATCAAAAGATCCACTGCTACAGCTCAGCCTATTACAAGCCAGAAGCACACAATAGATGACATGCCCTGTATTCTGACGGCAGCTCTGGGCTAGACACTAGGACCTCAGCTAACATTACCTCAGAAAAAAAAAAAACCTTCACAACTAGGATTGGCAGTGGAAAGACTAGAGCATCAGCAATGGAGCTTCAACCTCACCTCTGCCTTGCAAATCTCATCTAACTGGCCAAATCCAAATTCATTACAACAGCTGTGAGGGAATCTGCATAATGTAACTTTTGGTTCTCCAGACTCTGCAGCTCAGGAGACACACAGAGAGTACAATGGCTATTCGGCACCAATTATCATACTCACAATAGTGCTGAAATGGCTAAAACTGTTGTTAGAATTCTAAGGTAGGTATAAGAACCCACCTTGAAACACTATCTAGAAAGAATTTTAATAATCACTGGTCTATCTCCTTCAGTTAACAAACTGAAAACCCAGAGATGCATGGTTGTTAGCTCACTATCACACAGCTAATTAGTAGCACATACAAGAATCCAGTGCTTGTGTTCAGCTTTCATATTACTGCTGTCTGCCTGAAAGTTATTGCTTGCATTCAACATGCTGGACAGTCTTTTAAGAGCCATGCTTATTTATTATCTAATTTAAGTACTACTGTAAACCCCCAGTGAGGTATTACTTTCATTTTACAGATGAGGAAACTGAGAACACCAAGGTTAAATAACTTACTCAGGTTAATGCAAAACAGAGCTGGGATTCAAACTGAGGCTGGATTTGCAGCAACGTGGATGGAGCTGGAAAGGATTACGCTCAGTGAAATAAGTCAGAAGGAAAAAGAAAAATACCGATGGTTTCACTTACAGGGAGAACATAGGGAAACCATACAAAGGATCAGGAAGAAAAAAGACAAAACTAGCAATCAAATTATAAATTGGGGACATTCATCAGGAGAGGGAGAAGGAAAGGGGTCAAAACGGGGGTGAGGAGGTGCGAGAGTGGGGGAGGAGAGCACAAGAGTCTATGGTGGTCTTGGTGGTGGTAATTTCATGAGGACAACACCTGAGAGAAGAAGTCAAACATTGTACAAAAATGAACAACAATGTAAAAAAAAATTTAATTAAATAAATAAATAGATAAATAAATAAATAAATAAATAAATAAATAAATAAACAAACAAATACTGAGGCTGGGAGTGTGCCTGAACTCTCTGCTTGTTCCACTCAATCTACACAGCCCTTGCAGCTCCTTCTGCTCCCGTTTAACAGCAAAATATATTGAATCAAGCAGTCATTTGCTTTTGAGAACACCTGTATTTTTGATGGACTTATAATTAATACTACCCTAACCTCATGATAAAAGCATCAATTGTTGAGTTCCATTCAGGCAACAAAGATGGACATTTTCAATTATTTCCTAAACTCATTAATGTGTTTTCCAGATGAAAATTGTCTTCATATTCTACTAGAAAGTTAATCATTTGAAGAGTCTAACCTGCAGCCTACAAACAAAAACATAATAGATAAAAATATGGACACATTAAATCTGAATCAAAAATTGCATAACCAAGCTGAATCAAAATGTAGTTAAAAACAAAAGAAGACAATAGAACACAATAATTCCTGAAACATAGGCCATTAAAAGTAATAGTGAAGAAAGCTAATTCTTTGCACATATAGCAGAAGCATTAACTGACATCTCAAGCATCTACCAAAATTGTTCAGGCACAGCTGGGTGCTGCAATCCACTTGCATTGAATCAGCCTCCCAATTAAAATACTCCTAGTCACTGGAAAATCACAGGTCTTCTAAGTATTCAACCCTGGCTCCAGGGGGCTGCCGTCTTCCTGTCCTGCATTTCCCCCCAGGGCTCTCCCAAGACTGAAAATTAAAAAAAGGTGGGGGGCAACTCCTATAAAATCTACTTCTACTGTCTAAGTCATTCTTACTTGCCCTCCTAATATTTCAAATGCCTCACACACTGGGCAAGAAAGACACTTAATACTTGATGAAATAGCACCAAATATGGGATGTTCATTCCAGAAACATAGAAGTGGAGAAACCAGTCTGAATAAACTTTTTGAGTAATTTGAGATAGTGAAGACTTGTGGACTTGAAAAAAACAAACTTTGGGCTCAGATCATGGAGTCAGATGGTATTACCTACCTTTGGTTAGAAGCTGGCACCTAGAAGCCAGTGGACCATACTCTTATTAAATTTTATTACAACCTCATCAAAAAGAATCAAATAACAGAATAAACTTAACAAAAGAAGCCAAAGACCTACCTACACTCTGAAAATTATAAGGCTTTGTTAACAGAAAGTAAAACAGCTACATGCAATATTTCACTGAAATGTTCCCATATTGATAGAGGTTTTAGATTCCATAGGGGCTATAAATTTTAAAGATTTGTCAAGTCATGTACTTATTATGTGTGTAGTGCCACCCTCTGTGGAGCATGGCCTTCGGCTGTTCCTTGGAAGGGTTAGTGAGATGGTAATGGAGCTGCTTTCTGCTCCACAGCCTGAATCCATGACTCACTTTCCAGAGCCTCCCCCAAAAAATGGTGTGTCCACCTTTCATCAGCCTAAGGGTGGATCTTTTATATATGCACTTTTCCGGTCTGTTAGAAGTTGTCTTTATGGGGGCTTCCCTGGTGGCCTAGGAGTTAAGTTTCAGCAGTATCACCACCACAGCCTAAGCTCGATCCTCCAGCAGAGCTAACCCACATATGGCACAGCAAACCTCTCCTGTCTCACCTGCTGCTCCCCATAGCAGGGTATTTCAGTAAATCTGCTTGTTCTGCTCCCCACTGTGTCTCTGGTGAATCCTCTCACTCCCTGCTCCTCTGGCCTACACCCCAGTTCTTGTATGCATAAATAAATCTTTTTTTTTTAAAAGTCATCTATGTAAGATGTGAAAAGTAGAGAGGTAAAAGTGCCAACAATGTTTATGGAAATCATCTCTGTGATCTTTATAATTACTACATATTTGTTTTATTTTAGGTTCCCTAGAAAACAGCATCTGAAGCAAATATTGAGTTAATGTTTTTTGGAGAAGGGAAATTTTAGGCCAGCAATGCTGGGGGAATAAAGAAGCAAGTTAGAAAGACAGCATTATGTACTTACGTGCAATTTTTACCTTGAATTTTAACGTTAGAACCTATCCTCATGCAAATGACTACTGCGATGTATACTGCTTTCCAGGCTATCTGTACTTCAAAGGTATAGAACTCTTTTTCCTGTGTAGTCTTTCATGAGTTCCATTAAAGCCTCTAGAAGTCTCCTCACACCATTGTTCCTGGTATTGGGCAGTGCCCCTTCTCAGACTAGGCACCCCCCATCCATATCACCCCTTGTTTTCTGACAAGTCTTGGTAGTGGAGTCTCTCCCCATCTAGGTGATTCTCTTAGAAAGTAGTCTGAAATGGAAGTCTCAAGTCACTAGACTTGAGATGAAGAGTACCTCTAGTCCTCAGTCCTGAGATGGGGAAAGGAGAGGGAAGAGATTCATTGCAAAACTTTATAAGTAAATCTACCCGGAAATCCTCTATCCTCTTCACATTAGGATCTCCTCTTACACATTTCTGAGGAGGTCCAACAGTCTTGGAATTAGTTTTTTTCCCTTTCTTCCCCAAAAGTCTTCCCTTTTGTCCATTATCTTATGATGGTATACAACAAGTGTTATGCTACAGCACCTTATTCAAAACTTCAATTGAAATATCTAAATACACTTTTACTATTGGACTATTATTGAGTGTGATGGTTGATATAACTTTGTAGATATTCTTTATCATATTAAGACACTTTCCCTACTTGTTTGCTAAAAATAAAATATGAATTTGGTTGAATTTACCAAATTGTTTTTGCATTAACTAAAATAATCAAAAAATTGTTCTTTAATCTGCTAAGGTGATAAGTTGAATCAATAGCTTCTCTCATATTGAACCAACCTTGTATAACTATATAACTTTAACCTTTCCAATGTAAGTGGAACAAATCAAATTCAGAGTAAGTGAAATAAATCAAAATTTAATGAAATAGATGTATTTATCTTTATTTATGCACTGTATCATTCAATTTAGTGAATTGTAAAAAGATTTTTGACATATTTAACTCTCTCAATGTCCTTGTTGGTTTGCTATCGAGGTAACATTTACAATTAAGTTGGAACATGTGGCAGTTTTTGTTTTCCCCTTCTTCAAAACCCCTATTCTTAGGTGGACTCCTGGAAGCTGAACATGCACTTTTTTTCCAGCCTCTTTTGCAGCTTTGTGTGACCATGTGATTAAGCTCTAAGGAATGTGATGCAAATTAACTTCTGGGATGTGGCTGTGAAGGAAGGGCCTCCTTCTTCAACTTCTCTCTTGCTAGGTGGGATGAGAACATGGTGTGAATCTTTTTGGACTGTTCAAAGGCACTGCCCTAGGAATGGTCTAGCAATGAGTTCAACGGAGCCACGATGACACTAAAGACAAATCTGCCTCCCCATCCTGGTCACCTACTTGCAGACCATGATGGCAGTGAGAAATAAAACTGTATTTTTTAATCCCAAAATGTCATTTTGATTCCTATTATACACAAACTTTTATTTTAAATAATATTGGAGGTGCTCCTCTTTTTCAGTATACTCTGAAAATGATTGTGTAGAATTGTGTATTCCTTCAGTTTTGATATTACTTGCTTGTAAAATACTCCAGGTCTAGTATTTTCTTTTTAGGATTTTTAGTTACCAATTACAGTTAAGCAGTTAAAGGACCATTAAAGAGATTTTATTTCTTCTGCAGTCACCTTCAGTGATTTATAGCTTCCTAAGGACTTGTCCATTTCACCTAAGTTTTCAAATGTATTATCTGAGACTATTATTTGGTTAAGAAATAGTAAATTTCAGAGGTCTTTAAAAAAAAGAACTTTAAAAACTATCCACCACATTCACAATGTTCAGGGGGAAAAAATCAATAGCAAATAACTTCAAAACTACATTAAATCAATTTGCTTAGTGGATGTTTTCTGGATTGTTAATTTGTGGGGTTGGGGTGGAGGGTTATTTTGTTTCTTTTTGCCTGCTTTGTCTTTTACATTATATCTGCATCCTGTTAAATGGAAATAACTGCTTACTGATTTAATTGCTCAAGATCTCCAAGCCACATATTGAGCAAACTTTTTGCATTTGTTATATGAAAGTTCATCAATACAAATAGCTTCACTTTATGCTAACTTTATCCATTGATTTCTATAAACTTGTAAACTTTTTCACAAATCTGAATTTTGCCTGATATGAAAATAAGTTTCCTGAAATACGATTATCTATTTACTGTGTGTATGACAGAAACAGTATATGAAGAGGTACAAAAGTTCAGCAAGACTTGTCTGTACTTAATGATCATACAGTCTCACAGGAAGGCTAGACATAAAAGCCCAGGGAAACATTAGCCTGTAGAATGGACAAGCTTGAGGAATCAGGAAATAGTTCATATAAATCTTTCCTAGCCCATCAACATAGTTCAACTAGAAACTGAATTCCATGGGTTATAAGAGAAAATAAGTGGTAATGGCCATCCACCTCCTTATTTTTCTTCCCCTTGTTGCATGGTAGACAGGACACTTTCATTTTCTAGGCTTTCTCTGCCAGAATAATTGGAACTGGTGACAAATGTGATATTAATGACCACACTCTTTGGACCATGAAATGACTGCCCTGGAACTATTCCACAATCCTTTTTATTTTTTGTAACATGCTCTTCTAGCAGAAGTCAATCTCAAGGCATCAGACAAGCAAGGAATGTCCAGCAAAAATCCAGCCTCTAACTGGACACTCTGCCTTTCCTAATGCCACTCCCACTCCCTTCCCATTCATTGAGAGCAGAACTGCCTCTGCCTAATTCAGACTGTTTAATCAGAAACAAAGATTTTAAAATCTCCTTAGCTTATTTCTACCCCTAAGACCTAATCATGAAAGGGGAGTTATAACTGACTCAATTCCTTTCTCCTATTTAAGGAATCACAATATAATAACACTTAGGAATCAATTTATTCTAATAGAAAAGTTTCAGTCTATATACTTAATATTTAACCTTAAACACAAACTTTACTTCTCAGGGGACTTGATCATAGCAGTATTTTGTGAATTAGCCCTCTACAAACTTTATCATTGAGATAACTATCCAAAACTGTCAAGTTTGGTATAGTTTAGATTTCAAATTGGGGCCTCCCTGGTGGTGCAAGGGGTTAAGTCTCAGCATATGAAGCTATCCAGAACCACTGCAGAATGAGTTCAATCCCTGGCCAGGGAGATTCACACACGGCACAGCAGACCTCTCCTGCCTCCCCCGCTGCTCCTCTCGGCAGAGTATTTCAGTCAGTCTGCCTGTTCTGCTCCCCACTCTGTCTCTGGTGGATCCTCTCACCCTCCAAACCTCTGGCCTATACCCCAGCTCTTGTATGCACAAATAAATAAATCTTAAAAAAAAAGATATCAACTTATCATCCTTAAGAAGTCATTTGGCAGGTGGAAGGAAGTATAAGGTTAGGCAGTGAATCAATCTAACCTAATCTAATCTGAGTGAAAATTTGGGAGGACCAAGATATCATGGCAGGCATTTAGGCCTATTATTTATATTCGAACATATCAGATCTGTTGAAAGAAAGAGTAAAAGCAGCTTTAAGACTGGGAGCCATGCTTATATATCAAGGTTAATACACAAAAGAAATAATGAGTTGTGTTTTCAAAAATCTCAAAAAGGTAGGTAGCTGACAACTATCCATGACTTAGGAGAAAGTCAAAGTACTGGACCTTATCTTGAGTCATTAGTTTGTAGTTGGTGAGGGAAAGTATTATGGATCCCCTACTAATTCTCTTATATGGCCACAACTGAGAATTTGTCTCAAGTTCTTAAAAAAAAATGTATAGTCAAGTACATTTGAGACACTTACATAATGACACTGTTAGAAATAAACCCTTCCTCATCTTTGAGTACTATTCAAAATTTTGATAAGGTTAAGTTTGATACAGGTTAAGATTTCAACAAAGTGGGAGCAGTAAGTAATAAAGGCCATTGTACAAAGAAATTTACATTAGACTCTGACACTGGATGTGAAATATTCATGGAGCCTCAAGATGAAAATGAACTTAGGGCTAGAAGGAGTACTTGGATCTTATATAAAGAAGTAATACAGATAAATTATTGTTTTGTCTATCCAGTGGTAAGTGTACTAATATAAACTGCAAATGCAATGGGCATTCAATGAACAGAGTAGAGACTTTTGTACTTAGAGAAGTCAGGCCTTCCCTCATCTCCATTTCTCCTTCCACAGCCATATATCCATTCTACCTAGTGATTCAGTTAGATAGACACCCTTACATTCTTGACTTTGTTAACTCTATGATTTTATACTAAGTTAATTATTTTAAAATATTTAAAAGATGACATTAAATGTAAATCTCTTGTGCTGAATAAGATAAAATATAACATTTCACAATTTCACAAAAGGGAGCATAAAAAGGAAACAAGGACATGAGAAACAGATACACGTCAAGATATTATAAATAAGACAATATATCAACTAATAACAATTTAACTTTTACTATAAATACATATTTTAATGTTTGTGATGCTTTCTTCTGAAAAAAAAATTTACAGTATTTTGTATTGCCACCTCAACTTGACAATTGATAACACTTGGATCTATTTGCTTCACTTACATATATTTAGCTATTACATATGTATATATATTTATATATATAACATTCAGCTATTATATATATACATATATTCAGCTATTTACATATACATATATAATAGCTGAATCACCTAAAAATAAATAACAAACATCCATTTAGGTATACCTAAATACCTTAACCCATGTAGTAGTTTTACATAGTTTCTTTCTTGGTACACATATGCCTTTTTTTATATATAGTAGCTACTTCCTCTCTCTTTCTTCTCCTTTCCTTATTGTTTAATACACATTCAAAGGGATAAAAGGATATATGGTCTCCTGTATTCATTGCAGCAATATTTACAATAGTCAAGTCATGGAAACAACCTAAGTACCCAAAGACAGATAAGTGGAAAATAATATGTGGTTGACATACACAATGAAATACTACTCACCTATAAAAAGAGATAAAATTCTGCCATTTGCAACAGCATGATGGACCTAGCAGGTACTATGCTTAATGAAATAAGTCAGATAGAGAAAGACAAGTACCATATGATTTCACTCATATGTGCTACACAAAGACGTCAAACAAATGAATAATTTAAATAAAGCAGACTTTTAGACTACAAGATCAAATTAGTGATTACCAGAAGGAAAGGGGGAAAGAAGGTAGGTAAATCATATAAAAGGGGTCAATTGTATGGTGAGGTATACAAATGGACTCTTAATGGTGAACTTAATGTATTGTCAGTATATCAGATATTGATTGATAATGTTACACATCTAAAATGTATAATGTTATAATGCCATATTACTTCAATTAAAAAAAACAAAATTTTTCAATGAAAAATAATTTTTATTTAGAAAAGAAAGTTTCCCAAGCCAAGAGGAAAGAAAAACAGTAGCCAATAAATGGTGTTGTATAAATAGACTATTTAGGGTAGAAGTGAGGTGAATCAATTTACATTTTTCATTTTATACCAAAATAACTTCTGGTCCAGTTAAGAATTAAATGCAAAAGAAGTTAAATCAAGGAGAGGTAGAAGAAGCTATAGTAGAATATTTAATTATTGTTTAGATTGGAGATTTCAATATACAAATAGAGTGTCACAAATTAAATTAAAAGTCAAATGTATTATGAGGAATATATTTAACACATTTTAATACATAAAGAACTCTCAAAAATGAAATGAAAAATCTCATACAAAATAAGCAAAGGACATGAGCAGACGAGTCACACACCCAAATGAAACAAATGACTACTAAATACATTCTAAGATGTCAAAGAAATGAATATTAAACAAAGAAATGACACTTCCTCTACCCAGCTGAAAAACTGATATTGTATAATGTTGGGTAAATAGTGTGTTGCTATGAATGAAGCAACATAAAAATCTGCTAGTATGAGTATAAATTGCTACATTTTTGGAGACTGAATCAGACTATAAATCAAAGTCTTTAAAATGTTCACACTCTTTCAACTATATGCCATTTCTTAAAACCCTAAGTAAGTCATCTACAAATATTCTTTACAAAAGGAAGATAATTGTATAAAGGTAAAAATCTGAAAATAAACTGAACTCTCATCAAAATGAGACTAGCTTAAAAATAATAAACCTCTATAAAATTAAATATAATGTAGTCATTAAAATCAGAATTTGACGAATATTTAAGGAAGTTTCAAAATGTAATGTTAAGAAGAATGAAAAACTACAATAAAAATAACTACTTTAATTCTTCAATGCACATAAGAAAATAAAAACCTGAAAAATATTTTATAAGTTTAAATGGTATCACTATGGAAGTGGTAAATTTTTGTAGTTTTTCATTTTTTCTGACACCCTTCAATATTTTTTGGATCTTCTGTGAAAAGTATCAAATTACTTTTATTAGCATAAGAAATTCTTACAGGGCCTCCCTGGTGGCGCAGCAGTTAAGCGCTGCGCTGCGGAGCTGTCGGCAGCAGCGATGCGAGTTCGATGCCCAGCCAGGGAGGATCCCACATGGTGCGGCAGACCTCTCCTGCCTTGCCTGCTGCTCCCCTCAGCAGTGTATTTCTGATCTGCCTGTTCTGCTCCCTGCTCTGTCCCTGGTGAACCCTCTCGCCGCCCCACACCTCTGGCCTGTACCCCAACTTGTATGTATAAATAAATAAATCTTTAAAAAAAAACTTTAAAAAAAAATTAAAAAAAGAAAAAGAAATTCTTACAACCTGCCATGTTGTCACATGTGGATGGGCTCTGGAATATGCATTATTGACTCCACATCAGTGTTAAGTGCACTTTTCAGTAATTTAAGACCAATTACTCTAAATTACCAACACTGAGGCAAACACATGGGTTGATCTTAATCAATTTGTTAGTATTTGAAATTGAAATAAGTGAATCAGATTCTATATTTTCAGAACCACTATTTGTCAAGACTTCATGGGCTAAGAAAACAGTCTTGTGCCCATTTGGGTATAAGTAGTATTTAACAGTGAAGTAAGAAATAAAGAGACAAAGTAATCTCAAAATTATTCAACTGTAATACTCGATTTATAATTTTGAAAAATTAGAGTAAATGACTCTTGATCTTTCATTAACTGAATTGAATTTAGGATACTGAAACCATACCCTTCCCCTAACAGTTTAGTGTTTTTCTAGTAATGATTTATCATCAAATCAAGTCTGACTCCAGTCATTCTACAAGCTGTTAATGACTGTCTCAACTTGGGGAATAAATGGCAGCCAGAATACCTTATGATCTCTCTCAATTACAATTAATTTAGGTGGTTACTTCCGATTTTCTGGGGCTAACTTAAGTTTCCAAAAATTAGTCCCATCATTAATCTTTCTGCTTCCTTACCCTACAAATAGACAAAGGAGTTTTCTAGATATAAAAATGTAAATTTCTTTTGTGTTGGTTTTTAAATTTACCAGTAAGTGACAAAAGCCCAAGAAAGAGTTTTAATAGACAACATGAAGATTGTTGTGTGGCGACAACTCAACTAATTCAACAGTCTTGAGGAAAGAAGACATTTCAAGAATTAGGCAAAGTTTAGTACTCTTTAGAAGTTTAACACTAATCACTCTTCCAGCACTTTCTGAAAGAGAATCATGAATTGAATAAATATCAGTAAATAACATTTAAAACCACTCCCAAATTATTTCCCAATTATCCTCTAAGATAGATGTCTACACTACTCAGGATTTTGAGAAGACTGTGCTATATCACTTAAGAATTGATTTATCACTTTTGAAGTTTTATTTGAATAGAAGAAAGAAAAAATACCAAATTGGTAGAAAAAATGAAATGTAATTGACTGATTTTTTTTTAAATAAGTTGTTTATCTTTCACCAGGAAGTAAATCCTGATATGAATTCTAAAATTATAAAAAATATTTAAATATTATGTAAAATATCAAAAGCATTTTATCAGTTCTACAAAAATCATATAAATGGTTTCATCATATCTACCAATGTGGTATGCTATTTTAACCATGGTTAAGGTGTCCAATAAACAGGTTTAAAGTATCATATCAAAATGAAGCTAAATAAAGATTTTCTCATTTTTGCAGATTCTACTTTTTCACAGTACTTTTTTATTAGAATAATATTGAATTACTGCATTATATAAATTTCAGGTGTGCATCATTAAAAACCAACATGTATATATACTGCATTAAATTAACCAATAAAAGTTGTATTCCACCCTTCACCATACAAAAATAAGTTCACCCATCCTTCTTCACCCTCTCCTTCTGATAATTTATAGTGTAAAGGTTGACATTACATCTATTTGGTTTCTTTGTGTAGCACATACAAGTGAAATCATATGGTGTTTGTCTTTCTCCATCTGACTTACTTTACTAAGCATAATACCCACAAGGTCCTTCCATGTTGCTGCAAATGGCAGAATTCCATCTCTCTTTATAGGTGAGTAGCATTCCATTGTGTCTATACCACATCTTCTTAGTCTATCATTAGTTAAGGGGCACTTAGTTGTTTCCAGCACATGCCTGTTGCAAATGATGTACAGACTGTACATTTGATGCTATGTAATATCTAAGGGGAAGTATATTTTAGCACTGAATAACAAATATCAATATACATAAAATATTGTCACAAAATGTTATAAATCAAAGTCAATATTTTGGTTGAACACAGGAAATAGTTTGCTTTTGATTAGAGGTTTTTTAAATGTTTCCATATCAGGGAACAAGAAACAAAAAGGGCAGCATGAACTCAAGAAGAAATTAAGCATCTAACCAAAAAAGATCTGGACTCAGAGCTTAACACAGCATTTCTACCACAACAATATCACCCTAGCATGGTGAGTATTGACCAAAAATAAAGGGGTTATTTCACAAGGAGAAAAGATTGTCAACCCAAATAAATGTCAATAAGTGAGTTTCTGTATCTCTCCAGATAAATAGTATTTTATGGTAATTTATCAGCCAAAAGACAGGAAAAAGCACTTTTTTTCACAAAGGTTGTAAAGTAAAAATGAGATATTATCTGTTTTAATTATTAACAGTTAATTATTAACAGTTTTAATTATTATTTTTAGAATCCTAAATAATAGATGACTAAATCTTTTGTCCTTAATTTGCTTTGAATAACACCTGTTTATTTCTCAGCCTGAACAGTAATTCAAAATGGTATTTTTCCTGAATCCATTTCTACTTTTTTCAAATCGTACTGAAGAGGAAAGTAACTGCTCTGAAATCTGAAATCTCTCTACATGGTAATGATGATTGGTTGCCTCTGCCTTCTATGTGCTACAAAGATGTAGACCTGGGAATATTTGATTGAATTGAGGATAGATTTTTTTCATTCACACGTCAAGAAAATATGTATCATTGGGGTTGATTTAAGGAAACGTGTAACGGTTAGTACTTCTATTGATGGTATACACAATTCAAGATTTATGTCCAATCCCTTGGTAAACAGCAAATAAAAATAAGAGTATCGTTCCAGAAGTGTTTTGAACATTCTCACAGTAAACATAAAAAAGATGAAAGGAAACAAGAATAAAAGATGAAAGAACAAGAAAAAAGGAGAGAAAGAACAAATACATGCTTCATGTTTGACAGCAAACTTTAGGGTCAGATTTTCAAATCAGGCAGTTACTGCCATAGAAATGCAGTTATTCCTCAATAGGAACTGAAGCTGGATAATCTCAGGAAACAACTGACAATTTCTATGCAACTCAGAATCTTTGTACAAATTTGTTTTTATTCTGTTTTGGTTTTTACTCTATTGACTGCTATGGAAGCCAGGTAACTTAATAGTGCTTGAGCAATAAGAGACACTCAAAAATATAAACTTCATTGACTGACAATCTTTGAAAGTCAATATTTTATCTATATTAATTTTCATATAATCACTTTTTACTTCTGACCTATTGAAATCAGTAGTATAAATGGAAATAACTGGAATTTACTTTGTGATATTAACCTTTTAAAAGTTAGATGTAACCATTCAGTGACTTTTGGTAAAATAAACCCTTAGGAAAAAAGAATGCACATTCTGAAGTTTTAAGAAATTTATAAGTAAAAACATTTTAAGTTATACTAAAATGGAGCAGTAATTTGACAGATAAAGAAGTATTTGTAAGATGCACTAATTTTTTTGTAGTTCTATTTATCACTGGGGAAAATACACCTCATTTGTTCTAACACAAGGTCAAAAAGATAGTGCCTTAATTAATTTTTAGTGTCTCATGATTAAATCAGGTTTTAGTTTTTTTTAATTTGAAAATGATAATAACAGATGTATGATGCTTCACATTGTATTTCTGAAAGAGGCTAAATCATCTAGTATGCAACTTTTGTAAACTAGTTGTTACTTATTTTTAAGTCTTGCATAATAATCATCACTATTTTAAGGCTTTAATAAAGTTGCTAAAATCATTTTTAATATTTTGGCATTTCCCTTAAACATACTTTTCTTACTGTGGAAAGGTGGTCACTGCAATATTTTTATCTACTGCTTTTTAAATCAGTTGACAATGTTTAGTATCAAATTGAAATACACAGGTAATTCCAAAATATGTCTTTTAAACATGTTTATTTTCTCACACTCCAACTTTCCAACCAAGTCTTTGGAGCTATTGAGCTTTTTCTAATAGTCTGTTTTTTGCTTCATTTCCTTTAGTTCTCATTTCTGACCGCTAATGGAAGCAACAGGAGAAGTCAAATGACCCCCAAGTAAGCATCAAGAAGTCTAGGTAACAACTGAAATCAACTGAGAGCCAACCATATGTAAGGCACCATTCTAGTTCATTTTTTATTTTTGTAAACCTAGTTGGTTTTTTTTTTTAATGGTGAGTAATGTCAAGTGATTGCCACCACTTTATCCAAAAATTTGGATTTCATGTTTAAAATCCAAATGGTCAAGCTATTTTAACAACAACAAAAATCTAGAAAAAACACTGTCTCAACATAAGTTACAATCCTTTAAATTCTGTACCTTCATTTAAGGAAAATTCACGTTTTCTTTATTTTTCTCATATAACTGGAGGCTAGAACAAACTTTGTCACCATTCAGTATTTGTGGATTTGTCCATGATAAACACTGGTTCCATGGAATAAAATAGTCAACAATTTCTTTCTTTTAAGAAATTTAGAATTTAGGTGCGATATAAGAGTAATATACAAAAACTTAAATGGAGATACAAGTTATAGACACTAAGAATTGCCAAAAAGAAAGATAAACTAAAAACCACTCATATGGATTGAGGTCTTAGGATATATATCAGGTGCCTGCCATGAACCTGCATGGTAAGTATTGTTACTATAATTTTAGATGAGGAAACAAGGCTAGAAAAAAGTATGTAACTTTTCCTTTGTAAGTGATAACCTCATATTCTAACATGTCTATTTGACACAAAAGTTCCCTGTCACCAGAGGAATTCAAGCAGAAGCTAAAGAACTTTGTTTGGTAGGAAGGTTGAGGCAGATGACCTCTAAGAACTCTTCAGCCACTCCCCCTCCATTTGTGTGTCTGTGTTCAGCAGGGGTGGAGAACTAAGAAGAGTCTGACTGAAAAGTCAGGTGAGTGAGTGAGTGTGTATACGTATGTGCATGAGTGTGTGTTGTCCACAGAGAAGGAAGAGTGACAGCAAGCTTCTATGAAAGAGGATTTCACTACATAACATGGAAAGGAAAAACAGATGGTTTACAACCAAACTTTGTAGAACATTCCATTTAGTGGACAGGAAAATAAAACAGTACTGCTAAAGAGAACACAGGAGTAATCAGAGTAATGGAGAAAAACAATATTACCTACAAGGAAGCATGGAGAGCTACATGTATGGGAATAGTAGGTATCCCTACTAACTTAAGATATCTTATCACATCATTATATAATTAAGTCATATCAATCTAAATTTCCAATGAAAGTTTTAATTTGTAGCATTTATATAATCATGAATCAGAATGGCTCAGATTCAGTTCTTTTTAAGGCTTGCAGCTTTTAGGAAGAAATTGCCACTGGGAGTTTTAAATCTTTTTATATCAATTCCTTTTTTTTCATATGAGAATCCTGAGCTTGTCCTTTGAATTGGATTGTCTTTACTTTGTGGTTGATATGAGGCTAAAATTTAGTGTTGTGTAGTCTCTAAAAATGTGTCTCTCTGCCTCTGAAGCACGTGTTTCCTCTTGAATATCTCTATAACCCATAATTAACTTTTAAATCTTCTATTCATTTCAACCTAATTTCCCCGAGCTATGTGCTTTTGCTCATGATGTGAATTACTAGAACTCTAGAAATAATTATCCAAATTTTTCCAAGTGTAAAATATAGGACTTCGGGGATTATCTAGGCTTCCAGTGGTATCAAGTATTAATAAATGTCCCCAAAGAAAAGCAAAAGAAATGGCGTAACGTCAGTGTGAGTTTGAGGTCAATATCTCCATTTTGTAAAGGACAAAATTTTGGAAAGCCTCTTCTTGATAAATCTAAATATCAGTAGGAATGAGTAATCAGAACCATAAAACTAAAAAAAAAAAAAAAAGAGTCAGGGCCCATCCGCTCCCAGATGTTTTCTCAAGGCCTAGGATACTGACGAGCATGTATGAATCATAAAATGATAGAAACTCAAATATAATAATGCCCTTCTGAAGAAAGAGAACTCAGAAAATACCATTAGCTGATTTTATCTTGCTACGTGTGTCTAGATAGAAACTGTGATGTCTCATTGATGAACCAATGCAGTGCCTGCTGACTGAGCTTGCTCCTTTAGACAAGATGTCATTAGAATTGTGCTTGTTAGAAATCCTTTCTTTTTTTTTTTTTAAAGATTTATTTATGTATGCATACAAGCTGGGGTATAGGCCAGAGGCATGCGGCGGTGAGAGGGTTCACCAGAGACAGAGTGGGGAGCAAAACAGGCAGATCGACTGAAATACACTGCTGAGGGGAGCTGCAGGCAAGGCAGAAGAGGTCTGCCGTGCCATGTGGGAATCTCCCTGGCCGGGCATTGAACTCATGTCGCCACTGCCGACAGCTCCACAGCTGCGCCACCAGGCAGGCCCAGAAATCCTTTCTTAAATGCCTTCATTGATGCCTTGTCTTACTACACAGAAAATGTTGCTCTTCGTTTCATCTTTCCTTGACAATTTTGACACTCTTATCAGGATCAGTTGTTATGCACAGTAGGTCATGTGGAGCTCCCTGGGACAGTACAGCCAACTTCCTTCAGCTGAGCAGTTTGTCTGTTTCTTCTGACTTCACTATCAGCCATGATAGTGTCTGCTGCTAAACCTCTGACCTTTCTGTTTCCAATTATTTTTATTGCTGCTAAAAAATTCTGAGAAAACCATATGAAGGGCCACTAAAGACTCGTCATGAGTAGATATTTCAAAAAGGTAACAGTCTATTACTAGAGATAGATTTGGATTACTTGTGGGATCAATTTTGTGTTCAAAAAAAGTTACCAGAAGTCCCAAACTCCAAGAAACTATTTTTTAAAACCTGTCATGAAAGTGCCTTTTGAATTCTGTCAGTGACAAGGTCATGTGACACCAAAGTTATGCAATATGGCTATAGAAGCAGAATTATATTTTATGAATAGCTAAATTTTTGCATCTTGACTATATTCCAGGTAGGTTAGTAAGTCCTTCCATATTAAAGCACTTTGAACACAAAGAATGAGTCCTACCTGTATATCTTTAGTACAAAACACAATAGATGAGTAATAAATGTTTGTAGGAAAAAATAAGATGGAGTTACAGTACTCATTTTGCCAAGGAGGAAACTGGACTCAAAAAGTAGTGTTTTCCTGGGTTGATATGCTCAGTACTAAGGCAAGCAGAATGATGATTTTAGACCAGGCCGTTCAACTACAAGTCTTTTAGGTTCCCCGTTTACCTTCCAGCTTGTGAAAATAACCTGTAATTATTATGGGCTACATATTTATTATTACACGATTTAAGCTGCTATAGCAAAGAAATCCCAAAATACAGTTATTTAAATAAGATATAAATTTATTTTTGTCATGTTACTCATGGCTGAGTGGTTGTAAGACTTGAGGTAACCTGTGATCTTCAATGTGCTGCTTTCAACTCTGCATTCCGGAGACTGTTCCAGTTAAGAATTCACTTAGCCAATGGGACAAGTGAAAGAGTCCAGTGAAACACAGTTGAAGTCCTTTCAAGCGACAAAGTCCAGAAGATATTCACTAACATCTGATGAGCCATGATTTCTGACATTGCCAATACTAAGCTGGGACTGTGTATGCAGCTAAAATGAGAGTACTGGATTGCCAGAAGAAGGAAAAAATGACTACTGTTGGAGAACTAGCAGTCTATGACACAGGCTATTAACCACATGCAGTTAGTAGGTGACCAGACTCCTCCTTCCTGTCCATTTTCCTTTTGATTTTTCACTCTGCATTTATAACTGCCAGGACAGGAGGAAAAAATTAAGCTTAAATCCAGCTTAAACCCATTGGTCCAGGACTAGCAACTCTGACTGAAAGAAATGTGGCAGGTTGCCTGAAAACAGTTTCAGATCTGCCATTCATTACTATACAAAATAAAAAGTAAAGGCAAGCTCAAGATGGTAGAACTGAACACATACACTTACCTTCCTGCTTCACCAAATCTCCTGAAAGTGCAGAAAAGATAACAATCCTGGAAAACAGAGGCAGTTACCAGAGCTTACCCAAGATATTGAATTTATGGAATAGAGAGTAGATAAAACGGGATTAAGAACAGAGAAGACAAAACCTCAACAACAAATGCTTAAGAGAGCCACCACAGAGAGTCATTCTTAACAAGTTTGGCATCAGTGGCCACAGGGAGCCTTGGGGAATCACCAGAGTTTTAAGCATTGCCTGCCGGATAACTGGGCTGAGTGAGGAATTCACCCCCAAGATAAAGCTATAAAAACTGCTCTCCATAAAAAGAAGGTCATGACTGAGGACTAGGGTTTGGGTATTTGAGACAGGGGAATTCAACAGTCAGTACAAAAAAGAAAAGTAAAGCAAACTCCAAGAGTGAAATGTATAAAAGCTGTTTGCAAGGAAGTAAAGCCTCTCTGCCTGCCTGCTTCCCTCCCTCCCTCCCTCTCTCTTTCTCCCTGTCCCCCGACACAGGCTCTCTCGTGTCTCTCTCTCTCTCTCTCTCTCTCTCTCTCTCTCTCTCTCTCTCTCTCTCTCTCTCTCTCTCTCTCTCTCTCTCTCTCTCTCTCTCTCTCTCTCTCTCTCTCTCTCTCTCTCTCTCTCACACACACACACACACACACACACACACACACACACACACACCCTC
>PVIJ01007055.1:0-11228 GCA_004024925.1 Scalopus aquaticus | reverse complement strand
GAAAATATAGGCAAAACTCTACATGACATACATATCAGCAAAATTTTGAAAGGCACATCCCTCAAAGCGAAGGAAGTGAAAGACAAGATAAACAGATGGGATTACATCAAAATAAAAAGTTTCTGTACAGCAAAAGAGACATTAACCAAAACTAACAGACACCTTACCAACTGGGAAAAGATCTTTGCACACAATACATCTGATAAAGGACTGATAACAAAAATTTACAAGGAACTCACACAACTCAACAAAAACAAAGCCAATAACCCAGTCAAAAAATGGGCAGAAGAGCTCAAAAGACACTTTTTCAAGAACTAACTTTCCAAGGAAAATCAGTTGCTGCCATGTCCACTGCCCATAGGTGGCAAATGACAATAATAGAATAAAGCCTGACCCCAAAACAATGCAATAATATTACTTAAGCAGAGTTCTTAAATAGGAAAAGCAACATTATAACCCATACCTCTAGGAATCAAATTCTGCTGACTTCTACACATGGTAGGTATGACTATGTTTTAATATATGCAACTCCCTCAGTCAAGAAATTAATAAAGGAGACTCACTAGATATTCATTCTAAAACTCCAATTACACTGGTCAACAAATTCTAACAAAAGTCATGTTACTGAAATAAAATTAGTCATTTCTTATCAATTTGTATGTGCTCAGTAAGAATATGACAGTCAAATTTTAATTTTGGCTCTAGGTTTTTTTGTAATCTGCAATAAACTGATGTTTACATCACGAAATGCATGCCAATAGGTCTATGGTTAATACCTGTAAAAAATCTAGTCATAGACTACTTCTTAGATTTCATCACTTGTCTCTTGTACAGCTGTTCAGGAATAGAATAGCTGGAAGACAGTTTCCATTGTGCAAAAGCACAGCCTTAAGACTCAGTTTCAAAGAGTCTAGAAATAGTCTCCATTCTTGTGGGTCATGAGTGATTTCTTTTTTTTTTTTAAGATTTATTTATTTATGCATACAAACTGGGGTATAGGCCAGAGGCATGGGGTGGTGAGAGGGTTCACCAGAGACAGAGTGGGGAGCAGAACAGGCAGATGTATGGAAATATATCACTGAGGGGAGCAGCAGGTGAGGAAGGAGAGGTCTGCCGCACCATGTGGGAATTTCCCTGGCCGGGTGTTGAACTTAATGTTGCCGCTGCCGACAGCTTCACAGCACAGTGCTTAACCACTGCGCCTCCAGGGAGGCCCTGGGTCATGAGTGATTTCTAAGGCATTCATGAGGCCCTCAGTATCGCAACAGAATACCAGAGTACTTTCCTTTCTGAAGAAAGGCTCCAACTGCTGGTGGCGCTTTAGATAGAAAGTAATTGTGACACCTTCTTCTAGAAGATTCCGTTGTTGGAGTCTTGATCCTAGCAATTCTGCCTATTCTTGGATAAGCCCAAATCATAAATCAGGTCATTTAGTTCTTCCTGTGTTAGTCTGTGTGGGGTTGATGATGCACCAAAGTGAAAATCTGGATCACTGCATGCTGATGGAACAGGAGAAGAACAGGTCGGCTCACCCTTGTCCTCATCAGATGAATCAAGAGAATATTCTGCTGGAGGTTCTGGAATAGAAAGTCCCTTACCATGTGGAACTGGTCTCAATGCAGATGGAATGTTTGGCTAGACTATTCTCGACTTCTTTTGCTTCGTTATTCCGCCGGAAAGAGGAGGAACCAAGCAGAAGTAATAGTCTTTTATGTGGTTGCTTTGCTCTCTCCACACCATGGGGACTGCAAATGGCACTGATGGTCTTTTGCCATTGAACCACTGTGAAAGCTGTGTTGTACATGGAGCACAGCATATATGCAGGGCGCAAGGCTTGTCTTGGTCACCAACCTTGCATCCAAAGGAAAGATGATAAGCCTTCTTCACTTGAGAAGGGATACTTTTCTTCTGGTTGGCAAATGTCACTTCCCCACAAAGAGACCAGAAATTGTCCACGCTATGAATGCACTTTCGAAGCATTACTGTTCTGTATTATGCCTAAATGGATAAAAGAATAACAGTTCTATGGAACAGTAGCTTCAACTGTCTCGCACAAAGTCTGAAATATTTTCAATGCTCAACCTTTCCGACAGGGCTTTCTATAGTGCACTGTTGACGTCAGCTTACTTCAGCAGCTGCCTGGCAGTAGTATTGCATTGCATCAGAAAATGACGCAATCAACTCTGAATGATGTGTGCATGATGGTATTATGCAATGCGATGCAATATTACATCATTCTAGGCTGATTTAGGATGTTGTTGCAGTTCTCCTTGATCAATTTCCATGGTGAAACATATAAAGTGAATTATATGAAATATCTTCAAAATGAGAGCTAATAAAAAATTTTCAGGGTTATATTCATGTTCAGCACACCAAAATACTACAGATTAGGGCCTTTTTAAGTTAGTAATGATCTCACTGCTGACCAGTGTTATAATAGAAGACAACTGAACTCCAAATACATATTTACCATAAAGTCAAACACAGTTCTCCTTTAGGAATTGTCCCTCATTCCTTTTTTAAAAATTGTTTTTGTCTTATTAGACTTGCCAATTCCAGCAACTAAAACCAGAAGTAACATTCCATCCTGGCCTTTCTCTTCCAATATCAGTGTGGGGTATGGGAATAAAACACTAGACTTAGAATAAGACCCAAGTACCAGTCACAACCCATAATATATAAGCTTTATGACCTTGGGTCATGTATCTCTCTTGATCTTCTTTTCCTCATTCATTGAGTGGGAATGCTGTTAACAAATAACTGCTCTTCCTAAATCATGTATTGCCCAGAGGATTAAATGAAATAATAACTGTAAAGGGGACTGCAGACTGCAGAAATTAAGGAGGGCTGCACAGGGATGCATGAGCTGACGTTGAGAGGACAGAAGAAATATCATAAGAGGTTACCTCAGGATGAGGGAGCATGAATGCAAGAAAGACAGTGGGACTTCCAGAGAACCCCAAGTAATCATTTCATTGTTTCTGCAAGGCCTCCAGTGTTCAGGGAAATAGGCTTAAATGGTTGGTTCAGGAAGGATCTTCTGTGCCTACCTGAAGAATTTACATTTCAGTCTGGTGGAAAGAATTGTGCTAAAGTTTGATCTCTTGAAGTTTCCAACTCTCAAAAACTCAGTAAGTATAAGAGCCTTCTATGAGCACAAGGTCACATATTTTTTTCATTAGAGTAAATTTAACCATGGACAGAGATTAGAGAAAGCACCAGCAGCACACTGCTCCTCACAGAGAACTTTTGCTACCAAATCAACAGTGTCGTGCTGATAACAAACCCCACATGCATTAAACTATGGAAATAGATTCATCCTATGAAAACTTTAATAACTTACATTATCTGACCTTCCTGAATCCTGTAACATTCAATGACCAAGGACCTCAAATAAAGTTTCTGCTCTCATTTCAAGGTCCTATTAATTCAATATTCAGGATCTTCAATATTCAACATTATTCACTATTCATTACTCAGGACTGTTTCTTAAATCATAAGCCAATGATGCCCAGGCTTCTTTCCTCCAAAATTAAAAATGCCTTTATGGAATATATTTGAATACTAAACACTTAGATAGGAATTTTCACATATAACGTCCCATTTAATTCTTCTAAAGACATCATTTCTTCTTTATATTTAATATCCTGAAAATTTCAAATAATATCTTGAAAATTTCAAGATGTCCGCTGAGATCATTAGCATAGTCCTAGAGGGTTTTACCTCACATGGCATTACTAATTTAGAGAGAGGCCTCTATCATGGGCTCTAGTATTACCTACCTAACTATCCGTAACCATTGAACCCTTGTTTTGAAATCCTTCTTAAATCCTAATACATGTTGATGGAGCTATTTTCTTCTTTTCTTTAAATTCCAATGGAAATGGTTAGTCAACTCACTCAATATAGTAATGTATCTCTCTTTTTTTTCTAGTTGAATAAGTAGCCAATAGCAAAACATCCTCACATAGAGTTTTGAATTGCACATTTTTTTCTACAAAATTCTGGTACCCAATAATGTATCAAAGGAAAATAAATAATCTACAAAAATCAGTGAAATAAATCAAAGTGAACGGATGAGTTAATTATAACTCTTGGGCGCAAACCTGTGAAAGTAATAAATAACCTTTTATCCTTTCTTGTCATTAGTGTGTAGTGTGACACATTCTCTCGGAGAATGTATAGACTTAACAACTTTTATCTTTTCTATAATATTATGAATACATTTTCCCTCCCTCAGACATTTCCAGTTAAGGAGTTATAAAATACCAAATAGAAGGTGACATTAAAATTATTAATCAAGTTTTCAACAGTCAGTTAAAATCCCTGATTTTCTACAAGTTTCCAAAATTGCTGACTGCTGACCCTGAAATTATTTCAGTAAAAAAAACTTCTGAGAACAGGGTTGTTTATAATTTCACACTTATTGACCTTTCATAACGTAATATCTGTCTAGAGCTTTTGATTCATGTCACAGTCTCTTCATGAAGCTTGGTTACTCCCAGAACTGCCTTCTCTTGAACATACCTCAATTACACAAACAGTTCTTTGGCCTAACTTTTTGTGTTTTAGTCAAGGTTAGTTTAGGAGCAAGGGATAAATATTCTTCAACTAACAAGGACACAGAACTAGAAACAAAAGAGGCATCAAAAATAAACCTAAGTGTTCTTTCAGCCTCCTGGTCTGTTTCTTTATCTTAGAATTTCTCCCTCCCACCAGTCTCCACACACGACCCCCACTCTGACTCCAGTCTCTGTTCTCTTTGCTATATTCCCTTTTCTGCAGTTAGACCCCCTTACTCATAATTTCCTTGATTATCTTCAACTTGAGTGTGTAGTTAGTTTTGGCTTTAAAGGCACAGACCCTGATGCCAATACTACATGACTCAAGATCCAGCACCCATGTTTCGAGTACTTGCCAGACAATGGATTAAGTCTGCCAAGACAAGCAGCCACCACAATCCAAACTGCTTGGTCTGAGGAACAAAGTCACAAGGACACTTAGGCACATCCTTGAGGTAGGACTACGTAGGGTGTAGTTCCAGAGAAAATAATGTGGCCAGGCAGCCCCCCCACCTCCCACCAGTGTAGTTTTAGAAGTATCACTAGATTTCTTCAGGAAGCTGACAGTGTACGTAATTCCTCCACTACAGCCCCAAAATGGTGGGAGCTGGATGAAAATGAGAGATTTGGTGGCACACTGAATCCAGCTTCTTTACCTCCAACACGTTCCCAACCCCAAAGGAAGAATAAAAGCCTGATGAGTTTGATGATATTTTTATAGAAGTGCCTCCCACCTTATCCTAATTAAGATACTGGATTTAGACTAAAAAAAAAATTCCTAAGAAACAAAACATATTTTAAAGATTTAAGTAGGGTGTTTCAGATCATTGTCTTATCACTGGACATCCTTTTTTTTCTAAAGTAAAAAAAAAAAAAAATGGTATCCCCTTAGTGGCTAGGAAAATTTACCTCACATGACCTCACAGGAGCCTCACAACAAACAGAAAGAGGTATGCACCATGCCCCCTGAGGTCATAGAGTAAATGAGTGTATTGATTTTGTTAAGTAGTGATCAGGAAATAGCTCATTTACAATGTCTTACTGAGCTCTCTATGTTTACTAAAACTGCAGTTTTATTTTTATACTCTTAGAAATTTATTTGTGTAAATACATTGCAAAATGGACAGTGTGTTTGAAAACCTTTTGTTATACATGCATAATGAATTTTCAACTTAGAATAAAGATTAGAATCATTTAATGGGTAGCCATTCTTATAAAAAATTCCTTTTAAAAAACCCTTAGCCCAGTTCCTTGCAGATTTTAAATGTATGTAACATAATCTGAAAGAAATGAAATCGGGTATTAAATTTTCTTACATTATTCAACAATAAAAATATAGCATCAAAAAAGGAAAGCTGTCATTAAAAAGGAGTAAAATGTTATTACTACACAAAACTATCAACAGTATACTACTAATTTGTTATAAATCAAAGAATTTTTATGGTCACATAAAGAAAAGGAAAAGAAAAACTGCATTTATGAACAAGAAGGAAAGTAAAATATATAGCAAATATAGACAGCTAAGAATAGATAGCAAAATAAAATCTGAAGTATATGGAAAGAAATACAGATTCACCAATAAATTAATTAGAAATCATTTTTACTCTGAAACAAAAATTAAAATTACTCTAAAAGATTGAAAGGACCTGTCAAAGGGAATTTTAAGTCACAAGTGATGGGCATTTAAAACAGCAAAAATAAACTGAGAATAAAAGAAGTAAACAAAATGGATTTTTTCTCTTTAAAATGGAGTTCTTATAGGGATTTTAGTGGGAAAAAATAACAGACAAAACAGGGAAAGGAATAAATAGCATTAAAGATAGTGTCAATGGAGCTATGTATTTCTTCCAAGGCACTGAAAAACAAAGGTAATGCCATGCTTAAATGCACAGTTTAAACAAAGCTGCTAAAATCACTCTAGATAAATCTATTGTTATCGAAACAATAAACAAAATTGTAATATTTAAAATATTATGAATATATCATAAATTTCCACAAAAGCCATTTTAAAATATTAAAAATTTAACTCATAAGTGAATAAAATGGTTTTTTTTGTTTTTTTTTAAAGGTTTATTTATTTATGCATACAAGCTGGGGTACAGGCCAGAGGCGTGGGGTGGCGAGAGAGTTCACCAGAGACAGTGCGGGGAGCAGAACAGGCAGATCAGAAATTCACTGCTGAGGGGAGCAGCGGGCAAGGCAGGAGAGGTCTGCCGCACCATGTGGGATCCTCCCCGGCCGGGCGTCGAACTCGCGTCGCCGCCGCGACAGCTCCACAGCACAGCGCTTAACCGCTGCACCACGAGGGAGGCCCGAATAAAATGTTTTTAATGTTTGAAATTTTTGTCTCTGTCCTAACAAAAGACAGCAACCAGATACCACTTACAAACTGAGAAAATATTTTCCAAAATAAAATAAAAAGAATAACATTCTTATATTTAGCAATCCAATATTCATTAACAACCTATGATCTGGCAAATTTCATGCTAGGAAGATAAAATAATAATGTAAGTATCATGGATTAGCTGACTCTACTATATGTTGGCACTTGATGCTCATTATCTCATTAAATTCTCACACACAAAAATCCTACCAAGTCATTACTATGCCCAAAGGCAAGGACAGGTGAATGACAGAGCTAAGGATAGGACCTGTGATATCTGACTCCAAGCGATAAACTCTTCAATATCTCTGCCTGTTGCAGAGAACCCAGGAGTCATAAACAAATGCTAAACCTGCTAGAAACACTAATGATAAAGTGAAGGCCATAGTGAGCATTAAAAAACACATTATCATTCACTCAAGCAAAATTTAGAGAATGGCTGTCCTAGGTACTAAGGATCTAGCAGTAGACAACACATGGCCTGCCCTTCCTATTAGTGTTTCTCTAGGGAACCCAAACCCATATACCACTCATATCCCCCTGCCCTCCCCCAATATTAATTCAGGATATTATTAATTCAGGATATTAATTCAGGATATTACTAAATTAATATTACAATATTAATTCAGGATATTACCACTATTTGGAGTTTCCAAGCTTAGTTTGAGCACAACATTTTAAATACCCCTTTGCTGTGTTAAGTGCATCCTTGATCTGCTCAATAAATTCACTAAAAACTCTTCAAGGTCTCCAGCAGCCCTGACCAGCCTCCTGTTCTCCTAAGTGACTGGAAATGGAGAGACATTTGTTATTATCTTCTGGTTCCTGGTCACCACAGCATGGCCTGTCTAGGGCCCTCATATTCCAGTTATTTGGTGACTGAGAGCCTCTTATGCTCTGTCCACACTAAGCGATTGGAGCCCAGATATCTGCTGGAAATATAAGTGGGTGTGTTCAAAGGAGGGTGCTAAGTGCTTATGACAAAACCGGGAAGAGTGAGGGTCACCATCACAAGCTTCACCTGCTAACCCCCAGTAAAATTTAGGGATGCCTGTCATTAAGGAAAGAACTATGACTTTACACAGTGTTTTAATGTAACTCAAAAAGTGAATGATTAAGTGTTGTTCAAATGGTGAAGTATCCAGCTGCTAAGTTGGTTGTTTTTTGTTGTTGTTGTTATTGTTTTTAACTTTTCCTTAGAAAGGAAAGCAGGCTTTGGGTGTTTTCAGACATATTGCAAAGATTTTGCTCTTGATTTTATTGAAGCAAATGCATTTGGCTTGTGACTAAAAGCCAAGTTCACCCAAATAATTTATATCTTTCTGTCACTATAATTGCTCCACAATTCACTCTGAGAAACTCTTAACAGTTTTCCATTTTATTTTGAAGTATTGCAGGAAAAATCAAGACTGGTATTTAAGCATGCAGGTTTCCTTACAGCATTTCATTGCCCAGACTCTGAAAGCTAAATATTTACCAAAGCTCCTCTCTCCAAGGTCAGCAGAGATCTTTCACTAACCAAATCCAATGACCTTTCATCTGTCCTTTTTCTATTTGACTTCTTCCCTCATTCAAGAAATATTTGCTGAGGTCTTACTTACTCTATCTATGCTCTAGGGGCAAATAAATTAACCAGACACAGTTTTTGGTCCCAAATGGAGTAAAATAAAGAGGGAAAGGTAATATTAAAATATATGTGATGATCCCACCAAAACTTATGATTTAAAGGTGTGTGAAAGAGTACAGAGAAAGGCCTAATTGACGCTGGGATTTCAAGGTATGACTTTCTGGAGGAGACTGCAGGATCTAAGTCATAAAGCATAAATACCAAACAGCTCATTGAATCAAGGAGAAAAAGGCAACCCCAAAGAATAAATTACACTTGTGTAAAGGTAGTAAACATGAAAGAGAAAGCAGCATTTCAAGAACAGCTAGAAAATTAACTGGAGGAAAATGTGTGCAAGGGGAGCGGCTAGATGTGAGGCAAAACAAACCGATGGGAGAGAGAGACCCAAAAATATTTTAAGGAGAACCCTAGCAACAACAAAGAAATGAACTTCCATGAAATAAAGGGAGAGAGGCTGAAAATTCTTTAGAAAACTATTGGAGCAGCCCATGTGAGGAATGATGAGATCCTGAACTAAGGAACTAGCTGAATCATCCTGCCATTAAATGAGACAGCATGTGGAGGAGATGTGTTAATTAGTGAATGGATTCACTAGGTTGGCATAAAGGAGCTAAACCAGATACAAGATTCTGTTTAGAACACATATTTGTGAAATGAGCACATGCTTAGCAATAAAGAGTATAGCTAAGATCTCTCACTGTAGAGAAAGGAAGGAACAGTGGCCTTACAGTAGAACTTGCGAAGGGAATGATATTTCACAGTGGCACAAAAAGTGAAGAGCCTGAAAAACAAAGGGGCAGTCAAGAGGATGAAATCCAAGAGACAAGAGTTTCAAAGAAGCATTTAAAACTTAAAAAACCTAGAAGAGAATCTCTACAAAATTTGGTAGAATATAGATAGCAGAGGTAATAGTTTTAAATTTTACTGAGTTTTGTTACTTTGCCTTCCTGAATAAACCATATTCCACACTGGGTTTCCATCTCCTATGGAAAGATTTCACTTACTATGTAAAAAATGTAATGAAAAGACAAAGAAAAAGTAATTTTTTACACCCCATACACAATAAACTTTATTTATTGGGACAGTGTGACTTAAAATACAGAGTTTATTAATGTAGAGGTTATCGCATACTTTTACCAACAGCCCGGACAGAAAAGGGAAGATTTTTTGATAAAAATTAAAAAAAAGACATCTGACTGTTTCTGGTCTAGAGGGAGGTAAAAAAAAAAAAGAGAGAGAGAAAAAATTGGAAACTCAAACTTCTGTCTTCTTACTTTCCAACTATTCATCTGTTTGCTCTACTCTTCCAGGGAAATTTTCTGTGTTCTACAGTTTAATAAAGTTCAGTGGAATTGCTGTCAGCCCTGAGGGCAGAGTCAGGGTCCTGGGACAAATTGACCTGGGGAAACTTTTATTCAAGCAATCTGAGGTAAAATATTAGAAACAGCATCTTAGGAAGCCAGAAACATAGTCAAAGAAATTCTGCTGAACAGAAAGCTGCAAGGGCCAGGAGAGAACTAAAATGAAAAAATGGGCATCCAAGTTGACAGGCCAGAAAATACAAGGAAACTATCAAAGAGGGCAGAGAGGGATGAGCACACAGAGCCCACCCATTAGTGCTGCCTGGAGGAGCACTGTTAGAGCAGTTTGAGCTGAAAGATATGGGTATTGGTTTGGGAAAATAGAACGTTAAAGTCTTCTACAAGCCGGGAAACAGATTTCCAAATTTTCTTAGATTTCTCAGCTTATTTGGGTTTTGAAGACAGAACTTCGATTTCTGTAGAGGAGGTTAACCATTCATGTGGAGCCACATTATCGCTTATGCTTACTTTAGGTTGAATAGGAAAAAACACCAAGTAAATATATAAAATCTAAAGATCTCTAAGTCATTTAATGGAATGAAATTTGGAACAGAATTTTATAACTAGAGTATCCAACCTATTTCCTTACTCGCTTTTCTAGATTTGAGTGGAAGCAGTTTAATAAAGATCCTGCTTCCTTTCTGCCTCTGCTTTTACAACTAGAGCATTTAACTTTTACCATGTCTCACTTTGAAACCCCTCAGAAAGAGTATCTCTTAGTCTCAGTTGATGATCATCATATCTATTGAGCAGACTTTGAGCTCAACCATCTCAGGGGCCACTGCTAGGCCACATATGGACTTTCCTTGGATCAGCTGCCCATTCTCCCTGCAACCTCCTATGACAACCTCCTATTTTTCTCTTTCCTTCTGGTTTATTTCACTGAGCATGATCCCTTCTAGCTCCATCCATGTTGCTGTGAATGGAATAAGTTTTTATTTTTTGATTGGTGAATAGTATTCCATTGTGTATATATACCACATCTTCTAGATCCACTCATCTATTTTTGGCCATTTGAGTTGTTTCCATATTTTGCCTATTGTAAATAGTGCTGCAATAAAGATAGGAGTGCAGGTATCTTTTTGAATTAATGTTTTTGTGTCCTTTGGGTAGATTCCTAGGAGTGGAATTGCTGAGTCATATGGAAGCTCCATTTTTAGTAGTTTGAGGACCTCCACACAGCTTTCCATAGTGGTTGGACCAGTTTGCATTCCCACCAGCAGTGTAGGAGACTTCCTTTTTCTCCACAACCTTGCCAAAATTTGTTGTTGCCTGTTTTTTTTTTTTTATATAAT